>JARJDZ010005416.1:0-50934 GCA_030264555.1 Aleochara sp. GC000083 | reverse complement strand
CAACAACAAAAACAACAACAACAACAACAAAAACGAAAACACCAACAAAACCAGCAACAACGCAAAGAACTGAAGAACAAGTCAGTCAACAAGCCGTTTGCAACTTTTGGATATCTGGATGTCTGGCAATTAATAATTATTAGCATCCTTGCAAAATTTAGCACGATTTGAACTTCAAAGTTCATAAAAGTTAATCATGAAAAGTTTAAGTTAAATTTTCAGGTAGCAAAAACATTTCTTGTTCAATTTGCTATTTATAAGCAAAATTCATTTCGGGGATTGTTATTTTTATGGTATTTTTGTTTTCATTTTTTATCAGAATTCTATGAAAATTCCTAATTCAAAATTTCATTTTTTATCTGATCTTTAAAGGACCTATTTTCAAAAATGAATTCTTAGTTTAAATTATTGTTTAAAGTTAAAATTTATTTCAAGGATTCTTAGTTTTATTGTATTTCTGTTGAATTTTATCAGAATCCTTGGAAAATTCCTAATTCAAAATTTCAAATTCCATCAGATCTTTTAAGAATAGTAAAATTTATTTAAAAGATTATTATCTTTATCGTATTTTTTTGTGAATTTATAGTACTTATACAAAATTTCCCGTTTTATCAAATATTTTAAAAAGCTATTTTTGAAAATTATTTAATGATTTAATTTATACACAATGAACATTTATAAAATCCATTTTTGTGATATTTGCTGAAAATTTTCACAACAAAATCCTGAATTGAATACCTGAATTGAAGATTTGCAGATTTAATAAATTGTTTTGCATTTTCGCAAATACCCCAATTTGTTATAACAAATATGCACGTGCATAAATAGCAGAGATTTTATAATGCTTAGAGTGCAAATGAATTCTCCATTTTGCTCGCCATTTCGCATGGCGGAAAACTGCGTGGAACTTCACGGACAGTGCGAATCATAAAACTATCCGGCCAAATACAAATTCCGTTGGAGGATGGTAATTAAAATTACTGCCTTGTGCTTCTGACATTTGGGCATTCAGTTCGGCCAAAATACGCAAACAAGCGCTGACGATAATGCAGCTGGGAAAAGCTTCAAGCCTTCACTAAAATATTAGTTTATCTAAATTATGTTTTATTTAATCCGAATAACACTGAGTGCAGTAAAATATAAACATTTAAATTCATTGTATTTTTGCTATATTTTGAGATTTTTAAAGTTCGAAAATTTGATTTAAAGAAAAATATTTATTTAAGTCAATACAATTATTCTGGAAAGTGAATTCAAAATTTTCTAAACTTCGCTATAAATATTCAATTTTTCGAATTATTCTTGAAGATAATTAAATGAAATTTATAAAGTGAAATATTAATGAGTTTGAAAAAATATGGAAGAGAAATTATCCTGAATATTCAAACTGTAATTGAAATAAAAACGAAAAAATAAAACAAAAAGACTGAGAAAATATTCTAGAATAAATATCTCTTGAAATGAATCAGAAACCGGAAATAAAACTTCAGCACCTTTTCATATTCAGGAAAAAAGATCACAATTAAACAAATGAAAAGATACAAATGACAAAAACAACTGAAACTTGCTATGTTTTATTTCCATCCCTTTCAGTCCTTTTCTTTTCACATTTTTCAACCCTTTTTCATCTCAAATTTGCTTGTAGATTCTTAAGGAATCATTTATACACCATCATTAGTGCATAAACTAGAAAATTCTTACATAAACAAATGCAAAACCTGTAATAAATTATTGAATAAAAAGCCACCTTTCATTTATCCTTGTTTTGCTTCCTAGAATTTTCCCAACTCATTTTCCTTCCTCACGTGTCATCGCAATGCAGCAAAACCCTGGCCGGGAATTTATCCCGGGATGAATAGGGAATATTATCAGCGAGATAATGGGAAACACTTCGTTATAATAGAACGCAAAAAAAATTCGAAACGAACAAAACAAATCGAAAAAAAAGATGGGGAAAATGATACTTATAAAAGAAAAAGGAAGAACCAACGAGAAGAGAAAAACAACAAAGAGAAACGTGAAATGGGAAAAACGAGAGAGGAAAAAGGAAACAACCCGAGGACGACGAGCAAACATTTGGATCATTGTAGTTTATGCAGTCTGCGAAGATAAACTATGAAGATAATGATCATATTTTCAGGACGAAGTGGAGGAATTAACAACGTGCCCTGAAGAATAATGGCTGGATGCTTCATTAAATTGCGCAGGTATAATTCTCATTGTTCCACAACTCCATAAAGTCACTTGGAATTGATCCAGAAAAATTCGCATGTCGAAATATTTTTCAGAAAATTTCGCAAGTCAAAATATTTTATTTTTTAAAAACCAAATATGAAATTAATTTGTTTTAATTGAATTTTTTCTATGATTTAAATGAAAAAAATATTCAGACATGAAGAAAGGACTGAAAATTGTCTTATAAATTGATATTTTTCTGGCAAAAATTGCAAATCAAATCAAACAACAACTGCCCTTGCCAAAAATCCCTCGTTTATGAAAAATATTTACGATATCGACTTGGCAGCCAACCTGTCATTCGGTCGCAACAACTTCGATGATTTGTGGGGGGATATTACGCAAACAAAACGCACATTCCCAATCGTTGCGAAAATTTATTACGCATCTGATATTATTGGCCAATGCAATGCAATTCAAACAAAAAAAAAAACGAACAAACAAACAAACGCGAAACGGGTTTTATTGTTGCAAAAATTCCATTCTACTCGATTGGTTCGTTATCATTTATTTGGGGATTGCCCAAAATTTTGTTCATCATTTTCGCAAGTTTTGGCAAAAGAAGTACTCAAAATTAAAATTTGCAAGTTTTCGCATTAAAAATATACCTTCATTTTCCTCAAATGTTGTTAAATTTGATGATATTTTCATGTAAAATCATTGATTCAATGCAAAAACTCTGTATTCATATGTATCAATGTATCATGTATCTATATATCAAAAATCCAGGTAAAATCCAGGATAAAACGTCAATGCAATATGATACATGAAAAAATAGGAAATTTTTAACAAAAGTGGTAGCCACTCATACGTTTTTGGACCACCAAAAATGTGATCACATACAAATTCAGCCCATTTAGCAATGTTAAGGTTATGTACATTGCCCCCAATTGATACATCCGGGAAAACTTTGTCTGGCGCTTTGGGGGGTATCATTGACCATCGTACAGCCCCCCAGTTGGACAATTCATGCCGCCCCCCATATATTTTCTACGAAAATCGACCCGCAAGGTCTTTGAGTTTGCGACCCATTAGCATACGCATATGAACGATGCGTTTCATCGGCGATAAACATTGAATACGAAGGATTCATTACCTTGACGATGCACGGACGGGAAAACAGGACAGCTTCAAGGACATCCCACAGGAAAACAGCCCAGCATCCAGGACACAATGCACCAAAAATAATTAACAACGTGAAGACGATGATATCACAGCACAAATGATGCGAATTCGGAGGTGACGCTGTGATGCTTGTTGATTTTCGCGTTGCCATGGTGATGTCGGTAATGCAGATTCGCGCTGTACCGATTCAGTGCGAATGTATACCATACACTCCAAATATTTCTATATTGTATACCCGTCTCCAGATTTTTATGCATGGATTTTTTATTTATCAATATAAAAATTTTTTAATTATTGTAAATTAATTAGTGGCAATTGGCGATATGTAAACGACGATTTTAATTTGGTATTATATTTTTGGTTTTTTTTGTAGATTTAATGTTTAAAATCATTGTTTTTGTGATTTTAAATTGTAATTTTAAATGGATTGGTAATATTTTAAAATCTGGATCGTTAAAAAGCGCGAAAGTCTTGCGAAATTTATGCGAACAACAGTAAATAAATTATCTAAATGATAATCAATGTCATAATGGAAGAAATATCGCTGCAAGTATCCGATGCGTTCAAACAGCAAACAAGAAGCACGAAATAAGAGCGTTGCTTGTTGGCGGCGATGGCGTCGGGGGCGGCAAGCAAGAACGAGCGAACGAACGAGAGGAGTACATAAAGAAATAATTAATATCCGTTCGGGCTTTAGAAGCGGAATATTCATGAGTATACACGGGAACTGCGCCAAACAATATTGAATTGTAATTATACCATTATACGAAGGCGGCTGTATATATTACACACACTCTTGTGCCGCCGCCTCCATCTTTTCTTACACACGGCCGCCATTGCTACCGCCGCCGCCGCCTCCAACACAACCGAACCGAGCTCGTTTCCTTTTTCTGCCGCTGGCTCCGAATTAACATTTTTCATTTTCTCGAATACTTTCGGTGTAATTTAACAGTTCTTCAGCGCACACTTTATCATTATCCTGCGCTCGCTTCCGGTCGCTCTAGCCTCGATGCAAGAAGCAACGCGCGAGAAGGAGTGCATCCGGCGAAGGATATTTGAATTTGTAATTTGTGCGATGCAATTTTAATAAATGTGCGCCGATCTTTCATTAGCGATGCGTTAATTACGTTTATAATTAGTGATTTACATCTTTTTCCAACAATGGCTATTGTTAACTATATTTTATGCATCCTCTTCTTATTATACGAAAAAATTGTGATCCTTAATGAATCATAAAGTAAAATATTTTTTAAAATATATTCCCAGAACATGATCCATTTTTTTCCGAAAAAATGTGATGATTTTTAATTAATTAGAAAGTTAAATAATTTTTTAAAATTTGTTCCAAGAATTTAATGATCATTTTCTTTGCAACACCCTCTATAAAATCAATTATCCCTTTAGTATGGATCATTGATCACCAAATTTATCATTATTACATTTCAAAAAACATTAATATTGATTTTTACCATTACACTTTTCAATCGTTATTTTTTAAACGAAAAAATTGAAGTTTGAATAACTTTTAGAAACACCCTGAATAAAAACATCATCCCCCCACCCCTTCCCACACCTTATCCTGTTACGTGCTTCATAAAGGTCCTGAATATCCTGCCCTATCCCGTTGTATGTTATTATTCGATTCTGGTCGTTTCGAAATAGTTGGAGGCGGTTTTGGCACAAAAGTTAGAGTTTCAGCATTGTAGCGCACATTAAGCAAGCAACCCAACCAACTCTCTCACGTGCATATGGGGGGCGGTTGGCGATATCGATTCTGAAACCGGACGATTACATCGAGTGTGTAATTTTCTTCTTCGACTCATTCTTGTTGTTGTTGTTCTTAGCGTTTCGCCATGGCGAGCAATTTGGCGTGCCTAAATTACGAAACACGCCATGTTTCCGGTGCACGTGGAGGCGGCAGCCAGCCCACCGCCTCCAGAAGCTGTCAGTGTGTGACGAAGCTATATTCAACCGTCATGAAGTCAACATGAATGTTAATTGTTTCTTCATTGCGAAAACAAATAATAAATTATGGAATTTTTCCACTTTCGCCATCTATTGAATATTTCTAAAAGGTTAATTTGCAATTTGCAATTTACAATCAAATTATTTAGTTACAAAAATTTGCGAGATTTCGATATGATAATCGATCTTAAATTTCAAATGTAAACTATGATAAATCGAATATTTCTAAGAAAAGTTTTGTTAATGAAATTATTTAATTAAATGAATTTGATTACTCTTGATATTTTGACATTTTCTTTGAGAACAACATCCTGTTGTCATCTTGTATCCCGATTTTAATTTGGACTTGAAATTTTCAAATTAGCAATCAGAAAAGTTTTTGACCGGCGCCTCCGCCAAAATTTCAACGTTAATATCAAACGATAAAAGAAAATTTCATATATCACTTGAAATTTTTAATGGAAAATTTTTAAAGTATAGAGTTTATTATGTGAATTACTTTGAAATAAAAGCCAGTTAATTTGCAACAATGCCGAAATTTATGCAGGTGGAAGCGCGGCGAAAAAACGAAAATCCCATTCCGACGCGCGAAATGACGTGAAAAAATAACGCCATCACCAGCGTTGTCGTCGTCCGTGGGGCGCGGCGGAAGATTTTAAAATTCCATTCCGACTTCTTTATTGTGCCATTTAGCGGCTACAAAAGAGCGCGCAGGAATAAATTGAATCGAACTTAATTCCTAATTTAAATATTTGCACAAAATCTCCCAACTTTTCCCAGCCGTTGCTCCCATACATTCCCCCCTCGCCCCCATCCTCCTCCCTCTATCCCGGAAGTCTTCCAGGACTTTCGTCCTTTTATCGTTCTCTTTCTCTCGCACATCAAATGCGATGGTTTCTTGGTGAGCGCCTCTCTTTTTCAGTCTCTGCGCTCGGAGACAAACTCATTGCATTTCTTGTGTGCACTCGCATGGAATTTGCAGGACGATGTCGTCTTGCTGCAGGACGACTGTAAATGCAACGAGTTTTTCCCCGGGCCCGGTTCGATGGCATTAAAACTGCCGCAACATTCTGCGATCTACGATGCGAAGAACGAGGGAAATAAATGCGAAGGATGGAAATTATTCACTTTATTGCCATTTGTTCAGTTTTCAGCAGGATAATTCCTTGTTTAGTTGTTTTTCTTTTTACGTTCTTTAGACCTGCTATGACTAGAACTAAAGCAGATTTCTAGTTTCAGAATTCCTTTAAATTCTTGATCAATTTTCAATTGGCTATAACTTTTGTTCTAGTGAAGCTAGGAGGCCAAAAAAAATTTTTCTGAGCTCCTCGTGAAAAATACTATCTTTCTAGGTCATTTAGACCTTAATCTGAGACAAAAAATATTTTCTCAAAAAGTGCAAAGACTCCCCCCTGTTTTTTTTTTGCAAAAAACTTCAAATGGCTATAACTTTTGTTCTGGTGGAGTTAGGAGGCCAAAAAAAATTTTTCTGAGCTCCTCGTAAAAAATACTATCTTTCTAGGTCATTTAGACCTTAATCTGAGACAAAAAATATTTTCGCAAAAAGTGCAAAGACTCCCCCCTGTGCTTTTTTGCAAAAAACTTCAAATGGCTATAACTTTTGTTCTGGTGGAGNTTAGGCCTTAATCTGAGACAAAAAATATTTTCGCAAAAAGTGCAAAGACTCCCCCCTGTGCTTTTTTGCAAAAAACTTCAAATGGCTATAACTTTTGTTCTGGTGGAGCTAGGAGGCCATAAATTTTTTTTCTGAGTTCCTCGCGAAAAATACTATCATTCTAGGTCATTTAGACCTTAATCTGAGACACAAAATATTTTCGAAAAAGTGCTTTTTGCAAAAAACTTCAAATTAATAAGCAATAATCAGACAGAAATTCTATTCCAACAATGCAACTCGCCCATCAAAACCCATCCAGAACCCTGAGGTTTCATGGGTGGACTGGGATGGTTATCTAGTCCCCCCAACCATGCTGGAAAACAAGCCCCAAGGTTTTAGGTTAGAGTTACGTTCCGCCCCATAACGCAGCGCGTACCAGTTTGTTGATTCGTACCAGAAAGGGAATTATACATTTTGACTACTCCCCAATTCCCTATCCTTCATTCCCGACCATTCTGCACTTCATCCTTCAACCAACAACCATCAAATCACCCCAGCAACTTGAAAGAAAAAAAAAAAACAAAACATCTTCTTACAACATTGAATTTCTGCATTGGTTCCAAAAAGTTCAGAAACCATATTTTTGAAAAATTGCAAAGTAAGTTGTAATGGAACTGGAAGAATGTATATCTGGATGGTTTGGCAGCGGAGAGCAAATGCAACGCATTGTGAATCGTCGTGGAAGTGTGTTTGTTTAATGTAAGCAGAACCCGGTCGGTTCCCAATTCCAGGACGCGCGCGGAGTGTTTAGAATTGATCCTCGTAATGCTATTAAGGTCTGGTGCAAATATAAGTCACACTAATACTGCTAATAATACTAAATTGCCTTATGGTGCATGTTTGCTGTTGTTCTCTTCATGGGATTGCCTCCATGGTCAACAATTCCCCCCCCACCCACCACTTTCCCTCCAGGATAACCATCCATGCAGAATGTCCTAATCATCAAATAATGGGCGATTTTGATTTCATTACAGAATTCTCTATTTTTTGAATAATTATCATATTTTAAAAGATGACCAAAAGATGGCATTACAAAAACTGAAGGATAACTGAAGGATAACATAACAAAAAGGAATTTTTGAATATTTTGAAAGGAATAAACTAGTCAGTAAAGATTCTTCAGGATAATATGATTTGGCATCAGAAGATCCTGATTTAAATGTGAATTATCGTGCGGTACGAGTGCCAAAATGAAACTTCATTTTTGGCATCGTCCTTCACGAAGGACTTCGTCGCAAACTCGTTAACACACACACCTAATGAAAACACATCCTCAGACTTCTTCGCATCCTGGAAGATGCTTCGACATGGAGCTTGCATTTGATGTTGTTTTTCTTCGGCGCTGCGATGCGACCAAAGTGGGAAAGTTTTCCCAGCATGCGCGCACTCCCGGAAAAACGACATTACTCCTCGTCGGAGGACGTGGACGTGGAGGAATGCGCGATCAGCAAGCAGCAGGACGATGATAATCATTGCATTGTGCCAGCCGAGTGATGCATATTTCATAACAATGAAATCTGCGTTAGCCGCACATGTTTTTGAAGCGCCCGGGAAACCGGGAGGAAAACGGGGAACATGGATGCGCCAGCTGAGTGGAAAATGCAAACCATAGCATCAGATGTGTGCAACGGGAGTAACAACAACAACAATGGCAATTGCAACTGGGAAGAGCAACAACGAGACGAAGAATAACAACAACGACGAGGAAAACGAACGAACCAGGAGGAACAATATTGTAAACATGGAATTGAATTACGTGGAAAAGTTATGTGAGGGAAAGAAGGCGTGCTTGAAAATGGTGCGAGCACATGGAAAACAATTATTCGAACGGCTTCAGGCGGTGTGTTTCCTGCCATCGAGGGCGGCCATTACCGGATGTAACCATCCATGGCTACTCCTGGATATTAGTTTATCCTGTTTTTCGTATTTGTTTGTAATTATGTTGTGGGATGTGTTACGAACAAAAAGGATTTTGTTATGTCTGTTGATTTGCTAATTTTCTATTGTTCTTGTAGAGGATTCATTTTTCGACGCAATTACAGACGCCATTTTAACTCTTTTTTCATCTTTCTCTGGAGAAAATTTGTTGAAAAGAAACAGGATATTATTGACGTAATATTGATTAAGTTATTTATTAATTTAACCTAAAGAAGTTTAAATTTCAATAATTTAAGTTAACATCAATTTTTTTCATGGTCCTTTTTATTTTTCTTCATTTCAAGCTTTATCAAACAGGAAAAATAACGTTATCCTGGTAGAAAACTAAATTCTGAAGCTTCCTGTCACAATTTGAATTAATTTTCACTAATTATCACTAATTGCCTAAAAAAATCATAAAGTCAAAAAATTTATTTCGAAAAGCAAAGTCATTTTCTTTCATGATTCTTTTTAATTTTCTTTATTTCAAACTCTGAAAAATAGGAAAATTTACGTTATCCTGATAGATTACTATCTTCTAGAGGATCCCGACACAATTTTCATTAATTTTCCGAGTTACTAATTGTTTATACAGACTATAAAGTCAAACAATTTATTTGGAAAATTAAAATCAATTTCTTACATGATCCTTTGTATTTTTCTTAAATAAAAGTTTTATAAAACAGGAAAAATTATGATATCCTAGGAGAAAACTATCTTCTGAAGGTTCCTAACACAATTTTCATTAATTTTCCGAGTTACTAATTGTTTATAAAGACTATAAAGTCTAATAATTTATTTAGAAAAGTTAAATCAATTTATTTCATAATCCTTTTTATTTTTCTTTAAATCAAACTCATCAAAACAGGAAAAGTTACGTTATCCTGTCAGAAAACTAACTTCTGAATGTACCTCATACAATTTTCATTAATTTTTGAGTCATTAATCGTCAAAAACGACAATAAAGTTAAATAATTTATTTATAAAAGTAAAATCAATTTCCTTCATTACCCTTTTATTTTTCTTAAAATCAAGCTTTGGAAAACAGGAAAAATTACGATACCTTGACAGAAAACTATCTTTTGGAGGTTCCTGACACAATTTTCATTAATTTTTCGAGTTGCTAATTGTTTATAAGGACTATAAAGTCCAATAAATTATTTACAAAAGTAAAATCAATTTCTTTCTTGATCCTTTTTATTTTTCTTCAATTCAAGTTTTCTCTAACTGGAAAATTTATGTTATTCTCATTGAAAACTATCTTCAGAATATTGCTGATGCAATTTTGACTTCTTTTCTCAATCACTAATTACCCGAAAACCCTTAAACTAAAAACAACAATAATTTCTCTGAAAACCTAAAAATCTAATGTTGAAATCACCTATATCTACTCAAAAAAAAATCCTCCAACAAACCGGAAACCAGGTACAAAATACACCTCCCACCAAAACCCCATCGACTCCTTGACATCCAACCTTCCGGAAACATTGTTATCCCAGTTCATCCCGAATTAACAAACTTCCAACGGATTGACCGACATAAATCGAGCAAGTTTTCCTTGACATCCAACTCGCACGCGAAGAATCTCCTCGCGCGCACTCATCCGAACTTTCCCGGAAGTTCCTTCCCGATATCACTGCGATCAGTTCCCGCCCGCTTCGTTATCAGATCGCCCCCGCATTCGTCCATATCACCAGCGTCAATCCGAGCAGTGGCAATATTTTCGGCTGCAGGATCACTCCTTGACTTCTTCTACCATCGCATCCGCAGGATAAGAGCGGAAAAATCATCCGACATTAAACCGGTTGCGAGATATTAACGTTTTCCGGCTGCATCCAGTCCGGGTCTTCTTCGGGATTAACTCCGGGGGAAAAACAAACGGGGAAATCCTGGAATAGTGAAATGACTCGAACCGGGAACGAGGAATGAGAGAGGTTATGTAGGAAGGAAATGTGCCACGTCATCAAAGTGTACATCAGAGTTCAAAGGACGAACATGGAGGTTGAGTTTTCTGGAAGGTTTTCCACGAAGAGGGAGCAAGTCTGAAGGCGAAGAGGAAAATCGTTTGTGATGGAATGGAAAGTTAGTGTTTCCATCACCGGATGTCAGAACGAACATGATGGATTTGGCGTGTTGGCTTAACTGCCTCAACAGCTAACTAAGCATTTAACGTTTATTGCCCCCACCCCTCTGACACCACCCCCACTCTCTTCCATCATCGACATTGAATGTATCCATTGATTGTTATTGATTCATCAATCATAAATAACATGAATATACGATGTTGGTATAATGCTAACATCGGTTTTGAATTTATTTCCGGTATGTTTTATCCTGCAAGTTTCTTCTTAAGAAATCTTCTAGAACATTTCCTATTGAAAAAATAAATCTGATATTATTAAAACCCTGATTGAATTTTGATGATAATTCTCAAATAAGATTTTGTAATATAAAAATGTAGATTAATTTATTATTTAGATTAAACCGAAAAATTTTCAAGGATAAAAATGATATTTTTATATCCTGTAAATACTTCGCTTTCAACGTTTATAATTCCAGTTGTTTTTCGTTCGAAATCGAACGAAAACGAATTGGAATTAACATTTTTTACACAATCCTACTTGGAGGCTGTTGGAGGGGGGATGCGAAAAAAGGATTTTCCCGGTTTGGTCGTGACTAACGGACGGGATTACCCGGAATGATTGGAAGTGAATTAATTGCAGTCGAAGCCTTGATAAAGCGATCCCAAAGAGTACGTTAATCGCCAGTTGAAAAATGCTTCCATATCGACGCCATTTGTTTCTACCATCCGACAGATTCACCCCCAATAATGTGATTTTTTTCCGCGTGAAGGTACTAAACCGGAAGCTGAAGCTTACTAAACTATCCTGGAGAATTTCTTAAAGTCCAGGATGAGAATGCAGAGATTTTGTTGAAGTTACTGAAGAGATAAGGAAAAATCTTGTTTTTTTGTGCGGAATTTTAACGTGCGATCAATTAACGTACGACTATTTTACGTACGACTATTTTCCATTATTTAACTTCAATGTGATAATTCAAAACTTTCATGAAGAAGATAAAGAAAAAAGAATCAAATTTAGAATTTTTTTCTTCAAAATTATTAAATTTCCGATTAATAACCGGAAATGTCACATCCTAGAATTCCCAGGATACTATACAAGACATCTTTCGATTCCACAACCACAAGAATCCTTCCAAAAGATTCAGAAACAAGAAGGAATCTGTTTGGGAAAATTCGTCCTTGGAATTCTTCAATTCCACGGATTCAACTCCTGATGGCTGACAACTTGTCTATTCCTTCTTCCATCCCCTCCATAGAAATTCTTCCTTTTCCCATTTCCACCTCTCCTATCTATCCCGAAAAATCCCGGAAATAAAATTCGATGATTTTCAGCAATTTCAATTTCAAATATGAAAATCAAAACGAAATTTTGTAATTACTTCTTGGTATCTTCCTGATATCTACTATCCTTGTATCATCGTGTGTGTGCTGACCGGAAAAGGATACAGTGCGAATAGGATCGGAAGGATGGGAAAATGTGCACGAGAAAAGGATGAGAGCCCAAGAAGGACGAACGCGCTCACGAACAACACAAAGCTCTCGAGGGTCCTTTATTGCACCTCAAAAAGATGAAGAGGAGGAGGAGGAATGGGCCAACCACCCATCCTGCTTTTATCCTGTGTTTTACCAGGAGGATGCGCCAAAGGCGGTGATGTCCTTTTGCTGCCGTTTTCCACCGCATGCAGGAGGAACAGGAGGAAGAAGAGGTGAAAGAGGTCCTCCAGGAATCAAGAAAATAGATATTGTTTGATCCTGTCGCTTTTTGCATCCCGGAGGAATTTGTTAAGTATTCCATTCGATTGATTTCGAGTTGAATTCAAATTTTAAAATTTACTCCTTTTTTATCTTCTTATTCGGAAAATATTTCAATTCTTGTGGGATTTTTTCAAAAAGAAATCATTCATTTCAAGACAATTTGTTAATTTTTTTTTGATCCTTGATGACTCAGAATTTAATTGGTATTAATTCCTCCATAGAAATTCAAATTTCGAAATTTTGTCATTTTCATATCTTTTTCTTGTTCAGAAAATAATTCAATTTTTGTTGGATTTTTTCAAAAAGAAATTTATATCTTTTCAGATCTTTTGATAAATCCTGAAAACGTTAATATTTTTTTGATCCTTGATCAAAAATTTAATTGGTATTAATTCCTCGATCAAAATTCAAATTTCAAAATTGAGTCCTTTTCATATCTTTTTTTTATTCAGAAAATAATTGATTTTTTTGTTGGATTTTCAAATTTCAAAACTTTAGTCCTTTTGATATCTTTTTCTTATTGAGAAAATAATTCAATTTTTAATGATTTTTTTCTTTTTTTCTTTTTTGATCTTTCTGATACATCTAAAAACGTTAAAATTTTTGTTGGTCCTTGATGACTCAAAATTTAATTGGTATTAATTTCTCCATCAATAAAACCGTCTCCAAAGAGATCAACAACTCCTAGTGCGTAACGAGCAAAACGCTGAAGCTTTTGACGTGCTCGAATAACCATATTAAAACGGAAGATGGCGGAATTCAATAGCGGGCACAAAGCGACCGGAAATGCATCATTGAATGCTTCAATCGACGAATTGCACGACGATATTTTCGCTCTTCGCGCCGATACAGAAGGAATGGTGACGTCGGGGGTGGTTTGGGTGGTTGGAGGTGGTTGGTGGTGGTGGTTGTGGTGGAGGCGGCAATGTATTATACACATCCAATTCAATAGTGGCGTGGATGTGAAAGGAGTCCTTCATGCCACCACCGTGGTTGTCGTCCTCTTCTTCGACTGTGGTGGCGAATGCGGGGGTGGTTGTGTGTCGTCTCGCCGCCACCGGGTATCGAATGAGCGAACCGCCGCCGAGCGGGTATTATTAATCGGGAATATTGGTTTGTTCCGTTTGAAAGGCTGCCTCAAATTGCGCCCGTTTCGATGTAATGCACTTAATCCGGGAGCTTTTCAAATTGTTTTCAGGCCGAATGCGCGTGTTGGGGATCTTCCCGGATGATGATGATGGGAGGTTCTAGGATCATCAACAATTTTATTTTCAGAGGTGTATTTGTTTATGAAATTATTGGTTTTTGTTGGCGGTAATTCGTTTAGAATGCATTTTATCCTCATACTTTTTGTATTGTTAATGGATTAAGTTTTTATAATAGGTGAGTTTGATCAAAGATTATGAGGATAAATATTGAGATATTTTGAAAATGTAGGGTATCAATAAAAACCTACATTTTTCTACTATCATCCAGTTTTTTCAAATTTTTGATAGCTCTCATGGTTTGAGAGTAGGAATTTTTTGAAATTTTCCTGATTTTGGAGTCAATGATTTTTGCTTTTAAGGACATTTCCCTTTGAATCCTGTTTTAACTCATTTGCAAAATAACAAATTTGCAACACCTATTATTAATGAAAACGCAAATTTATCAACTATCCTCAAATACTTACAAAAAGTTTGTAATTATCACCATTTTCACACAGCAAATGTTTAAAATCATCAAATTTTTTATGTTTTTGTTTTTAAGGACATTCCTCTTTGAATTTTCTTTTGACTCCTTTATAAAATAGCAAATTGATATCATCTATTATCAATGAAAACTTAAATTCTTTAGCTATCTATCAATATTTTCGGATTTTGTATAAATATAGTCAGTCTCAGACAAGAATTTTTTGAAATCTTTCCAATTTTGATGTTTTTGCTTTTAAGGACATTTGTGTTTAACTCCTCTTTTGACTTTTTTGCAATATAGCAAACTGATAACATATATTATCAATAAAACTACCATTTTTCAGCTATCTATAAATAAATTCAGATTATTTGTAACTTTTGTTGTTTTCAAATAAAAAAATTTGGTGATTTTCATATCAGTTTGTTACTTATTTGTATTTTTTTTCATTCAATTTTTAATTCCTTGGAAAAATAACAAATTTGTAACATCTACTATTAATGAAAACATAAACTCTTCAACTATCTTCAAAAATTTTGAAATATTTTCCAACTATTATCATTCTTACATAGTAAATGTTTGAATTTTGGCAAATTTGATATTTTTAATTTTAAGGACATTTGTTTTTAACTCCCATTTTGACTTCTTTCTAAAATTACAAAATGATAACAAATTTTATCAATGAAATCGTCAATTTCTCAACTATTTTCCAATACCTATAGAATTTTTGTAGCTATTATTGTATTCAAACAGGAGTTTTTTGAAAATTTTTTAATTTTTTTTGTCAGTCCTTATTACTTATTTGATATTTTTGCTTTTCAGGCCTTTTTTTTCAAAATTAGCAAATTTGCAAAAATTATCAACGAAAACGTACATTTTACAATTATCTACCAATATTTTCAAATATCTTGTAACCACAATCATTTTCAGATATCAAATTTTTGAAATTATCCAAGTTTTAAGATCTCTTTTGGTTATTAATTTGATTTCTTTGACATTTAAGGATATTTCCTTGGAATTATCCTTTCTCAAACTGCTAGGAAAAATATCTCAGAATATTCTATTAAATAGCTATCATATGATATCAACAAAATTAGTTTAATAACGCAAACTTTTCAACTTGGAAAATCACAAAAAACTGAATAACATTTCTACATTTCTCTATTATCCTTTTTAATATTTTTTTTATCAGAATTTTACTCCAGATTAAACCCAAAGATATAATTCCTTATCCTTTCATTTTTTGAATTAGAACACAATATCCTATAATTTTCAGTCAAATTCAAATTTTCCTGTATTTCCAAAAAAAATTAACGAATCCTTATTTCCACGATAAAACCACATAAAAACTTCGCCCGCCCCCTTAATCCTTGAACTATCCTTGCAAAAACTTTCCATCGAGCTCAACTCCCTGATGACCAAACGAAAGCGAAACCATCAACTCCCTGATGATATTAAAAAAAACTTTTGCATAATAAGTAGAATCCTGTTACTTCATCCACGAATCCTCGAAGCCTAGGAAAACCCAAGGATACCAAGGATAGCAACGATTGGGGAGGGGACGGGATAGGGGAGAGTAGGGGGGAGTGTACTCTTGATTCCTGGTAAAAAGTAGATTGCGTTGCGCAAGTGGTTCATAAAGCAACAACTATCCAATTTCCTGGCGTTCGCGGACCACTGACCTGGAAGGACAATGAGGGAAATTACATGGGTGCGCTCTCAGCTGTTTGCCTTCCTTCCCAACACACACCCACCCACACCCATACAAGCAGCTGTTTATGTGAGTGTGTGTCTGGAGGGCGGCAATCCAGGCCTCTTCGTCCGGGACGCGTCCATCCACCGCGGCACCACGTCCCGCATTTTTCCCGTTCTTCTTCTTCGGCGCTGTTTATTGTCGCCCGAGGAGGAACGCGCTCCTGTTTGTGCACCCATTCCCCATTATTTTTCCACCCCCTCCACCCCTTTCGAAGTATTGACGGGAATACTTCGAAGACGAAGTCTTCGCCACGTTTCGAACCATAATCTCCACGGAATAGTTTATCGCAAATGTGCTCGTTCTTATGGTCCAATTTCGTCCTTGCGTTTCGTATCAACAAAAAGATGTACTCCCTTAAGGTACATCCCCCCTCCACTCCCATTCCGATCCCCTCCACTTCTTGTGTAGTCAATTTGGCTTTAAATTCAATTCAATTGAGGGCGCTCATCTTCACAAACGATGACTTGAATTTTATCCTTATCCTTTCCAGGACGAATTTCTATTTTACACTTTCTTCCTCTATCCTTATTTGTATACACATATACAAGTTATCATTATATCATTGATATCAATTAATATTACATTATTATACCAAAAAAATAATTTAATAGATTCAAAAAATATTAAAATATTTCAACCTGAAATTTAAACTTAAAATTTCAATAGAAAAAATTCAATCATCAAGTAACTTTTAGTTCGTTGTCATGGTAATACAAAATGGCGTCTTCAAGAATGGGGGTGGCATTCTTCAGGGCGTCAATGAAGGCAATATAAATGCAAAACATGAGGAAACCCAAACGGGAGATATTTTCAATTTCGGATTAATATACCGAACGCATTAACTCGCCTAATGTATACAAGATGGCGGATATATTCGGAAGTAGATGTCGCTCTTGTCTCACACGTGCATCTTGCCGCCGCCCCCAAATTCGCCCAGCCATCCATTTTGATAATAGTTCTTGCCGAAATAGTTTCGGCTGCGAAATGACAATATTGCGACAACGATAGCGCTGAATTATTCGACGCTGTCAGGAGTCGAGGATGAATTTGCATGAAAATGCACAGCGGCCATCTTGGAAATGCACGAAATCTTACATGGGGTTTCAAGTTTTACTTAAAACATTAAACCATTAAAACCATTGACATTAATTTAAAAAAAGTACGTTGAAATAACGCATGAAAATATCGTTGATGATTTTTATCGTGTGGTATTTTTCCGTATGGTATTTTATCGCATGAAAATAAAAAGGATAAATAACACATTGATATGAAAACAACACGATAAAAAGTTGAAAGTTAGGAATTAAGAAAAAAGAAATAGACCAAAGAAAAGAAACAAAGGGATACTTTTTGATGCAGCTACATCTTCGTCGACCGCCCCCGCGTCCAGTGCATGCGATAGGGGGCAGCACCGCAGAAGACTTTCGTACGAGTTTCTTCCTATAAGTTGTAATCCGAATACTAAACAGACACCAGATGCTTGATTGCAAGTGCTCTAAAGGTTTTTCCTTCTTTTCGTTCGTTGCTTCGTTTCTTTGGCATGAATTTTCCTCCTCCGAGTCTGGATTCTTTGCCGCCGCCGATACCGCTGGCGCGTTCGTGTTTCTTTTTTCGAAGGCCACTCTCATTCTTTCGCCTCTTTCGATTGAAGATAAAAGATATACGAGCTGCTGCTCGCATAGAAGAGATGGTCTCAAATTCAAGTGGGTCGATACGATACCCATCCGAGCTGCTACGTTCAACAACTGCTGATTTGAAAAGGGCACATCCAGCCGCCCCCAACGGGCACTTTGAACACTGTCGGGTTTTTGTCGGATACAAGTTTTCTAGTTAACATTCTGTGAGAGGTGCAGCAAGGATTTGGTGCTTAATTAGCTTTAATTTAACTTTAGATGCTATGTTTTAATTATTTTTTGTAGTTTTTTAATTAGCTTTAGTATCATTTAGTATCAGATATCATTGTTATACTGTGAATAATCTAGAAAGATTTGAAAATTTTGATTTAGAAATCATTGAAATTTAGTAATTTTATCATTTAGGTTCACAAAAAATTGTAAGGTTTGACCAAAATTTTCATTGATTTTTATTCTGATTTTTACAAATTCAAATGTTGTTTCTGAAAGTTCAATTCTTCTTGTTTTCGAATATCTTTTCGTTACTACTGTAAGTATCACCAATTTTCTGTAATAAATTATTGAAATTTTCTAGATTTCAGGACGAATAAACTAACCAATTTTTTCAGTTTTTACTTTGATTGTTTATGACAAAATTAAATTATTTATAAGGCAGCTAATAATTGTTTAAAAATATATAAATGTCACTCTTTTCAAATACTTACAAAAATTTCTGAAAAGTCTTGAAAATTTTAAGTTATAAACTTTTTAAATTTAGTAAGTAATAATTAAGAGCTATGAAAAATGTCTGATTTTTCATTAATTTTTTCATAGCTTTTTGTTATAATTATCACCAATATTAATTTATTTCCTGAAGGGGCAATTAATCTTGTATTCATATAAAAAATTTCATTGATATAGCTCTCACCAATTTTTCGTAATAAATTTTGTAAATTTCGTTGTTTTCCAGGATAATAAAATGACAAACTTTTTCCCTTTATATTTTAATTAATTTCACAGGATCGAAACGACATATCGCAAATCTAATAAATGTTTCAGAAAATGTATTTCTTCACCAATACAACGACCAATTTTAAATTTTATAATATCATGAAACTTTTGAGTTACAGAACTTTAAAATTTTCCAATTTTTAACCAATTTCATTGTCAGGAAAACTCCAAGTGGAAACTTTCGCAGTCGACTTTTCCCAGTTTCCTCTGATTAAAAACAAAATGTGCCAGACCGGAAGCCTCGGCAAGTGATCGAGGAGCAATATGGCCGGAAAAGTAGCGAATCATGCTCGGGGTACTAAACATACGGGCATCTGTCAGCAGAATATTCATCAATTCGATATTGGCATAGACTATAAAACTTTCTATACAATTTTCCATTCCTATTTGCACCCCCCCAACTTCTGACACCACCCCATATACAACCAAAAATCACTTAACCAATAACTTTCCGGAAAATCCCCAATGGAAATTACCTTCACAAGGATTTTAGAAATTTTCTTTTTGAAAAAAATTATCCTTGAAATGTGAAATTCAACCAGGATCAGGGTATACATGATGGTAAGATTGTATGCCGGAGGCTGACAAGCAACTTTCCGCACACGAGGGGCGGCTGAAGAAAATGCTTGCCGCCTGCATTTTCCCCTCAAGGGTCGCCACGCGCGAATTGCGCGCCCTCTTTTATTGGCAATACACTAAATGTGCTCCTTGTTGGTGATGGCTGCAATGGCGCCGGTGGTAGCAATCCTGGTGGTGGTGGTGGTGGTTGCTCCCGGAAAAATAATATTTTCGCCTTCGGATGATATCAACTCGGCACTCTTCGATTCCGGGGGGCGGCGAAGCAAATATATATTTTTACGACTTTTATTAGATACCGTTTCGATATTAACTTGCAATTCGGGAGCCATCGATGACGCTCCTCTAGGAGCATCGTTAGAGGGCGCTGGAAACGCTGAGCAAGCGGCCATTACGAATTTCATCCGCCGAGCAACAATAACACCCCCCACCAACAACGGAAAAAAAAGAAAAAACGATGACAGTAACACGGATTAACGTGATTTCACTTGCGAGTGATTGACATTGACGTTTCCGGAAAGGGATTCGAATCGGATGACGCGTTGTCAAATAAAATATAAAAGCTTTTCGTTACGAGTAGAAAAAACCGGAAGTGATCCACAGGATAATTGATATTTTTACGTTGAAACGACAATGAATTATGCGAATATAATTTCAACGTTTCAACGTTTTACGATTACAGAAAGTGGTGATATTTTTTTTCGGGGAAGTTTTCTGAAAATGCCGCCCCCAATTTGAAACGGAAGACTTTATCGTCTGGAATGCTTCCACTCTGAAATGAAGCGTTGGAGGCGGCATGTCTCGTCCGAACGGGATGGCAGGAAGAAATTTGTTAGATTACAGATTCGGTGATATTGTACCTGCGCGTCGGGGGCGGCTGTGATGGCGGCGGCAGCAAACGGCGAAGAAGCGCGCCAACGAATTCTTATTATTATTATAAATTATGGCTCTAGTTCGCGGTTATGACGCGGTTTAAAGTTCGGATTTATGGCCGGGCGGCGGCGAACGAGCTCCTGGGGGCGGCAACAGCACCATCACCAACGTAGGGATGCGAAATTCAGGAGAGAAGTCGAGGACTCCTTTATTTACAATGACTTTACCTGGAGCTTTGTCTCCATGCTAATAAATTATTATCAAGTTGGTGGGGGAATCGGTGTGGGTGGGGGCGGCAGGACAACACACGTCAACAAACATGGCGAACGTCAAGATTCAGGGATTTTCAAGGAAAGTTTTACAAGGATAATTTTCGGGAAACTTTTCAACTGGTTAATAATGTAAATTATTCGATTGTAATTTTTTTGCAAAATTTTAAAAATTATGATTCAAAAATTGGTACCAAATATCCTCTAAATTTTAGAGAATCTTAGAAATAATAACTATGTTATATTATTTAAAAAATATCAAAAAAAATACCCATAAAAATTGTGTTAACAAAAAAATAGTTCACAAAAAATTCAAAAAAAAAATAAATATGACACTTTATTAGACCTAAACCCCCCAATTTCGACCCCAATCGTTGACTGCCGCCCCCGACCTACAAATTCATCCCCCCACCCATATTCCTGGGTTAAACAAAAGCAGGACCATAAAAAACGCGTCTTCGCCGCCATTTTATTTGCAGTTATGTAAACTGCACACTTTTCTCTTCTGTTGGAAATAAACGGCCCCCGGTGTTGTCTAAGACATTGGAGGTGGTGGCAGAGGCACGGGGGGCGGCGAAAAAATACAAGGCGAATATTTTTATAATAAAACCCGTCAGGGATAAAGTCGTTGTTTACGACACGCCGAATGGGGGTGGAAAGTTTTGTTCGTGTTCGAGGTGAGTTGGGGGCGGCTGCAGTGACGATGGTGGCAGAAGGCACGCATACAGGAGGCGGCAAAAGTGTATGAAGTTATGGCGATAACGCGACGTTATTGCCAGGACAAGCGCTTGCACCGCCGAAAATAAGCGTGCGAGCGGGGGCGGCAGATATTCCAGGATGTGACGATGGGGGGCAGGACCACATTGCCACCAGAGGGCGGCAAGGCTATCTGTTAGGACAAAACGGGGAAAAGTTCTTGTGTGTCGCATTAATTCTTTAAAATGTGCACCATGAGAGTGAAAAAGTGTGTGTGTGCAAAAAGGACAATAAGGACATTAAGGACAATGAAGAGATGAGGAGTGAAGTTACTATGACAACTGGTAAATAAACTAAAAAATAAAAACCAAAAAACATGGAGTCAGTTTAGATCCATATGATAAAAGTGTAAACTTCAGCTTTAAATGATGAAATTTACACTGTAAAATTTTCGTTCTTTGCTCGTTTTCAAAATCTTCAGGGAAAAAATTGAAGTGAAGTCTCTGATTAAGGTCTAAATGGCCCAAAAAGATAATTTTTATCCAGAGGAACTTAAAGAAAGTTT
This sequence comes from Aleochara sp. GC000083, assembly GCA_030264555.1. Taxonomy (NCBI): domain Eukaryota; kingdom Metazoa; phylum Arthropoda; class Insecta; order Coleoptera; family Staphylinidae; genus Aleochara; species Aleochara sp. GC000083. The sequence goes on along the minus strand of JARJDZ010005416.1, from coordinate 29,149 downwards.
TATTGGTCCTGTAGCCCCACTAGAACAAAAGTTATAGCGATTTAAAGTTTTTTTTTTGGAAAATGCAAAATTTTCTTGAGAAAAATAAATCGAATGATTCTTTAAGTTCTTTAAGGGAAATTTAAAATATCATTAATTCAATTAATAAAGTTACCTTAATAAGTCAAATCTACCCGATATTTAAAAAACAGCGTCTGATTCTTAAATTTCAAAAGTAATACGTGAAAAAATATAGTATCTATTTCATTTTTGAAATTCAAATAATTTTGATCAAAAATTTTAATGTCAGATACAATATTATGGAAGTACAACTCTTTAACTTTCGAAATTTTCAAGAACGAACCTGATATCTCAATTACTTTCGAAGATATTCAATTTTGATTGAAACCATTTCTACTTTTGCATTAAAAATTTTCAATTGGATATTTTAAAAATTCAAAAACACCGATGGAAATATAAAAGTGTGACCTTTCATTTGCTTTTTGAATCATGAAAATCGGTCCGGTAGTTTTCGAGTTATGATCAAAAGAACGCCTTATGGAAATTTACATGGGGATTCAAACCGGAAACATACCCTCGAAAAATCCATGATGGCGTCTCCCATTTGATTTACATTGGAGTTTCTAAGTATAAAATTGCACTTCCGTTGCCACGATTGGTCCGTTCAGTTTACTCTTTACATTTTATTTAATATCTCACGAACGGCTCGACCGATTTTCACCAAATTTGGTACATAGACTAAGAGATAGACGTAGATTCAGATTTTGGGGGCGGCAAATCCAAAAAACTATTGGGGGCGGCAATTTTCCGCAAGCAAAGTGGAAAAATACCTGAAACTGGTAGATTCGTTCGATTAATTTTCATCAAATTTTGAATATACATTGGTATCCTGATGAAGATACTGCAGCGGGGGCGGTAGATGGAAAATGTTCCGGGGGCGGCTGATAAACACCGTTGAATGTATCAATATTCTTTTGTCAATATCTCAAAAACGGCCGGTCCGATTGTTTTCAAATTTTCACCATTTGTTTATTATATAATTAACTATAAATATCCGGAGTTTCAAGTTATTCTGACGGTTTGTTTATAAATTATTAATGGTTATTTTTAAATTCGGGTATTTTACAAATTTGTTCCAAATTTCCTCTAAAACGGCTCAACGAATTCTTACCAAACTTGATACAACTTTTGTAGAACAACAACATGGACTTTAAAACCCGGAAGTGACCATAAAGAACGGAATTACGAACAAAGGTGTGCAAAAAGTATAAATTTCAAGTACGATATGTAAACTTTGCAACTTGACATTAGATTTTATAGTTTTGAATTCGCGAATTTCGCAACCCAGAATTTCCCAGCCATCTTTCCAATTCTTTCCGCGACTTTTCCCCCGCTAGAGGGGGTGGGAAAAGGGATGAGGGGCGGCAAAGATCCTCTTCGTTTACTTTCAGCAGTTGGCTGCTCACTTGCCCGATGAAAAGTTTACAGGCATAAAGTCGACCGACTCAAAAACTTTCGGAGACCAACACAAAAATGACGCCCGACGAACGAAGAAGAACAAGACGGGGAATTTTATGAAAAGTTTACGCCGAAAATGTCCGCTTTGCGCGCCCCCATCCTGCGAGCTACTTGCCACCAGGAGCAGCACTTCTTCTTCTTCTTCTTCCTCCTATTTTTTTATCTTCAACCCGCATTCACAGGACCTCTTCGCGGACTGCTGGCTGCATTTCTTATCTTTATGTTCGTTTTCTCGTCGCCGCCGCCGCCGCCAACGGACAACATAATGAAATCCTGCCATTGTTGTTTCCATTGCAGTTCCTTTTGTGCCGCCCCCAGTTCTTGTTATTGTTGCCATCGTCCTGCGAATTGTTACCAAAAAATGTTTTCCTTTCGTTATCCTCCCACACTCCATCTTTCATCCCCAAGGGGAGGGGGTGGTACAATTTCACCCCCACTCCACTGCGAAAACTTTTTGGCATAACAATTATCATTTTGAAAATTCCTCCTGCAAGTTTTACTTCTTGTAATTCAGGATAAACACATTGCGCGCAAACGTTAAAAATCCGTCGTGTAATTCGCCACAAACGAATGGGGGCGCTGATGTGGCACGCGTTAATTTAGCTTTTATGTTAGGTACGTTGCGAAAAAAAGAATGTGTTTGTTCATGGAGGAAGATCCTCCGAATGTGACGCGAAATGGCGAGTGAAGAAGAGGTCGTCGAGTGGATTTTACGAGAGGGCAGCACCTGGCACTCAAGTGTGCATGTAACGTGCATTTAACGCTAACGCTAACGTGTTAGGTTTATGCCTCGACACTTTTGCCGCCGCCCCCGACGAATGTGTTGCAATTCCGTGCGGTATTCGCTTACAGGTTTCTACAATTTCCGGTCTCGTGTGGTCGCTGCATTTCGCCGGCAAATGGCTGCCGATTTATGTGTATAGGTGTGTGTGTGTGGGTGTGATGGTCGAGGATTGCTCTTCAGTTTAGTTACTGTTCCTGTGAAGATCGGTTTGTTTCGAGGAGGTGGTTTCGAGTGGCATTGCATTTCGGGTTCGTGTTACAGAAACCTGTAATTTCAATGAGTCTCCACTCTCTATTTGAAACATTTGTCTACAATTTTCTGGTATTTGATTGATCCTTATGTTTTTTGAACGTGCAATAATATTGAAAATGGGAGAATCCTTGAAGGGAAATTTGTGTGAAGAATTTTTCGTGAGGAATTTTCCGTGAAAGATTTTTCGTGAAGAATCTTTAAGGATGTGATAAAAAATAGCCTGAATGTGGGACTTGGAGGAATATAATTTAATCTTCTGGCTCGTTTTTACGCTCCATACTCATTTAAGTTTATTGTCCAAGTTGAAATGTTTTTAGTTTCGATCGTTTCGCAAGTTTCGAAATAAAACCGGAAAAGTACGACGCTTTAAAAGCCTTGCCAAGGACAATTCGCATTTCCTTTCTCGTCCGTTTTCTTTCATTGTGCGTGACGTCACATCCGAATCATTATGTCTCACACTTTATTGCGAATCAAATGCCAAATTTTATTTTATTATCACATTTCATTTGTGTTTCTGATGTCTTTTAAAGAATGACTTTTGTCACCTTCGATAAATAATTACAGATTTATTCCTATATTTTTGTAACTATTCCCGTTACCATAGGTAACAGGATAATGTTATCATGATATGTCGATTATAAAAGTAGACTGTTAATAGACCAAAAATTTGATAATATTTTATCATAAATTTGAACAGAAAGGATAACTGTTCAAATTTTTCTTAAATGAAAAAGAAGAAATTTTAATATGTAATTTCTCTTTCGGAAAATATTGGAAAACTTTTTGCCTGGGGTCATTTGAATGGTACGTTCATCTATTTTCAGAAAATTTTATGGAAATTTTGATATATATTATCATTTTGAAATTATAGCTTAATAAAATCAACAAGATTTTCAGGGATAATCAGATATTCTTGAAAACTTATTTGCATTTCGTTAATTTTTTTAAACAATTTAAAGAAGAATAAATAAATTATGGCTAGGGCCATTTGAATTGTACATTCGTCTATTTTCAGAAAATATTATGGAAATTTTGATAGATATTGTCATTTTGAAATTATAGTCAATTAAAATTAATCTGATTTTTAGGGATAATCAAATATACTTGAAAACTTATTTGAATTTCATTAATTTTTTTAAACAATTTAAAGAAGATTAAATAAGCTATGGCTAGGACCATTCGAATTGTACATTTATCTAGTTTCAGAAAATGTTATGGAAATTTTAATAGATATTGTCATTTTGAAATTATTGTTAATTAAAATCAACCTGATTTTCAGGGATAATCAGATATACTTGAAAACTTATTTGCATTTCATTCATTTTTTTAAACAATTTAAGGAAGAATAAACAAATTATGGCTAGGGCCATTTGAATTATACATTCATCTACTTTCAGAAAATGTTATGGAAATTTAAATAGATATTGTCATTTTGAAATTATAGTCAATCAAAATCAACCTGATTTTTAAGGATAATCAGATATACTTCAAAACTTATTTGAATTTCATTAATTTTTTTAAACAATTTAGAGAAGAATAAATAAATTATGGCTAGGGCCATTTGAATTGTACATTCATCTATTTTCAGAAAATGTTATAGAAATTTTGATAAATATTATCGCTTTAAAGTTATAGTTAATTAAAATCGACCTGCTTGTTAGGATCTGTTAATCATACATTTTTCAAAACTTTTTGCATTTCAATTTTTTTGGCTGGTTTTAAAGAAGAATAAATAAATTTTAACTAGAACCATTTGAATTATAGATTCATCCTTTATCAGAAAAAAATTTAGAAATTTTGATATCTCAATCCTTTTTGAAATTATAGCCTATTGAATTTGTCGTGATTTCATTAAAAAAAATTCTGGGAAAATTTCATGAAAACTTTAAAAATTTATCATGAATGTCAGCAATATTTCAAAATACTTTTTACAGGCGCATTATAATTTCGAATTCTTCCTGTATAATATGTCAAAAAGAAAATTTTGATAACTTTTCCGGTTTTGAAGTTATCATCAATCAAAGTCGAAATAAAAAACTTCAAAAAATTAAATTCGATTGATCCACTAAAAAAATCAATAAAAATAGATCCCCACACAAGAAAATCAATAGCAATCAATAATCACACACATGAAAAATCCTCTTCCTACTTGGAAACTCCTCATCCAAATCCACATCTCATCCTCTTCTTCCTGCTGGAAACAACAATGATACTCACACTCGAAACTGAATTCCGCTTCCGGCCGTTAACCATATTTCTTGCGCTCAGAAACACAGCGCCCTAAATCATCCCAACACGAACCAGCCAGCAATGCTTCTGGCTGCCTGGACGCCCCGCATCGTCCCGAAGAACACTCGCATTCGAAGAACGCCAGCCAAACCGACAACATTCGCAGAGAAAACTCGAAATGGTGCTTTTACTTAAGAGTATGCACACCAACCATCACCACCACCACCCCCATCTTCTTCGGGGGCGGCGGCGAAGCCAACGTCGAGGAGCGCTTAATAAAATAATTTATACGCGAGTGCTTCCTTCTGCGCAAACATCGCCGGCGAAAATAAAACCGCATCCTGGATGTTCCTCCAGGATGATTCGATGCGGAGTAATGCGGCATGAATGTATGCGTGCATTCAGCGGTGCATATCTTCGCGGTGGAAGGCGTCAAAATGTCTGTCGACGGGGATGAGACAGGACCAACAAGTAGCTGTCAGAATGTGCGCATAGAGGTGTAAAAACCGGAAGTTTCCTACCTGGGATTTCCGCGCAGAGCTGCATGATGAAGGGCGTTGAAACCGTTGTTGTTCGTCAGCGTGATGTCGGCGCTGTGGTCCAACAGGAGGGTCAGCATGTCGTCCCGCTTCTTGGAGATGGCGTCATGCAAAGGAGTATCTCCTTCTGAATCCTGGAAAGAAAAAAAATTCGTTGAAAATGTGATGGTAAACTTTCTAGAAGCTTCGAGAAACTTCTAGAACATTCTAGAAACTTCTAGAACATTCTAGAAACTTTTAGAACATTCTAGAAACTTCTAGCAACTTCTAGAAATTCCTCGAATATTCTAGAATCTTCTGGAATATTCTAGAACCTTCTGGAAACTTCTGGAATATACTAGAACCTTCTAGAAACTTCTTAAAACATATAGAAACTTCTGAAACATTCTAGAAACTTCTAGAAACATCTAGAAACTTCTGGAACATTCCAGAACCTTCTAGAAACTTGTAGAAACTTCTGGCAACTTCTGGAAAATTCTATGAAATTCTAGAAACTTCTCACAACTTCTGGAACAGATCTTTCTAGAATTTCCAATCGGATACAACTAAAAATACCAACAAAAAATCAGGAATTTTAATCAAAAAATAATCAAAGATAAATAGATGAAATTTGAAAGTATTTAAAGCGATTTAACTTTAACCATTACTGAAGGAAGGATGGAAGGATAACCGCAACGTGTGCGCCCCCTTGCGGCAGGACCGGAAACGAGCCGAGTTCGAAAATTAATTGCGGTTTATGCGCCAACCGAAAACTAAGAACCACCGTTTCGGTTACTTAGTGCATAGTTCGCGTGTGCCGCCATCGTTGCCGCCCCCAAAGTCGACAATAACGACTTTTGGCACTTAATTCAAACTAATCGTGCAACAATCGGTCGCCTCCTGCTGTTTCTGCAACTGAATTACCCAAACAGTAACGACCACAAGACGAAACAAAGACAAAACAAAGGATGAATCCTGTGGCGCCATCTTGCAATCAACCCATCCTATTTGAACTAATTAAAAGGACATGGAAAAATGAGGTGTGGTTGAGGTGTGGTTTGAATGTCTTCATTAATTTTTTTTGCATAGATTTTCTTTTCAGAAAATTTAGTACATTAATTTTCGTACAAAATATTTCTTTTAAGGATAATCAAAAATCTGCAAAAATAGATGATTCTTTCAAGGATGACTCCAAGAAATTTAAAAATAAAAGTTGGTGTTTGTAAAATTTTGTAGTTTTTTTGGGTTGGAGTTTTTGCTTCTGGAGAATAAAGTACAGAAATTACGGTAATTTGTCATTGTGATTCGGCTCGTACAGGAAGATTCCTGAGGGACTCGACGTGCCTGACATCAGTGGATACTCCAGGATGAAGTTCTATATCGTTTGCATTCGCGTTTCGGACGCGAATGGGTTGAAGTTGGCCGCAATTTCGTCCTGGATGGAACGAACTGAACGACGACGAGTGCTGAAGGATAATTCCCATTCATGTGATATCCTCTCGCGCATATTCTTACGGCACTCTTGGGGTAGCTGATGGCTGCATGTTCGGCAAGTTTACAATCGTATTATGTGTACGATGATGGCGTGATAATTGCTGCCGGAAAAACGTGTCAAAATTTGGAAAAGTTGGTGAAGATTCTGCGAATTTTTGGTGGCAAAAAATGACGGATTTTTTTAATTATAAGTATCTTCGGGAAGAATGGTGATATCAATATTTTGTAAATGGCATTTGATAGTGGATTAATGTATCTTTCCAATGATAATATGTAGTAGTAATATTTTCTGAAGGAAATTTGAAAAATGTAGGGTTAAAGTTGAATGAAGAAAAAAAGGATAATAAAATTTCATTTTTTTGATTAGTTATAACTTTTGAACTGTAAAAGATAGGGATATCATTCAAAAATTTTTGTGTAGACGGATAATGTAGCTATCTAATGATATAATATAGTACCATTATTCCTATTATCACTCCTGTTAAGGACCTCTGGAAAGTTGAAATATGAAATTCATAGTGAACAAAATAATTTCAGCCAGGTCAAATTTTAATTAATCATAATTGAAAAACCATGAAAGATATCTACAAAAACCAAAGATAATTCAATAAAGAGATAATATACCTATCAAATCAACAAATTAGTTATGATTATTCTTCTTATCAGTTTTCTTAAAATTAAATTTAAACAGATGCAAATTTTTGAACGTCAAACGAATATAAGAAATTAAATAGGTCATAATTTGAAAACCAAAAAAGATATGACCATGAATTAAATTTTATTTATAAGAGAAATAATGTACGAATCACATGGTAATAATTTGCTATCAATATTTTTATTATAATACTTGATAAAAAATTATAGAAATTTTCAAGTTAAACATTAAGAGTTGGAAACAAATTTCAATTCATGTGTTTTTAAAGTCCTGTAACTTTTGATTAATAATAGATACAAATTTATTAAAAATATTATTTGATAGACTAAAGATGTGTTTATTGCATCTGTAAATAATAATGACAAATTTATGCTGAAAATTTTTAAATAAAAATTTGCAAAAAAAATTGAAATATTTCAGTACAAAAAAACAAATAAATTTCAATAGCATGTAACTTCAAAAAAAATCTGATAATAAATAAATAAAAATTACTTTTGCGTAGGAGAATAATGCAATAATAATGTAAACTCAAACTGAAAGTAAAAGAAAATAAAATTTCCAGAAAAAAAAATTAGAAAAAAACTTAGAAAATCACGTAAGAAAATAATATTTCCTATGATACTTTGAAAACATATTCATAAACCATAAGATTTCTAAAAACAAAATTAGCAAATAAAACATTCTGAGAATTAATTTGACATCCAGAAAACACGAAAACTTCCGAATTACTCTAAATTTCAGCCGTAAACTCCGAAGAACTAAGACACTTCATGCGGAAGTTGCGCAAGAGTCGTAAATTACAAGTGAAAATGCAACATTATCCGAGTATGGTGCGAATTTGCTTGCACTTTTTGAACATGTCTCGCACGAAACGTGCAGAAGAGTGAACTGCTCGCCGAGCACTCAGCTTGAATTGTTGGCCGAAAATTGCCGAACGCGTGCGCCACTCGAAATTGCGAACTGTGTGTTCGCGAGTGCAAATTCGCGCACTCGAACATTTTGGTGCAGATGATGGTCGGAAGTTGGTAGCATGTTCGAGCACTTATATGAGCTGCTAAAAACAGCAATGAATCAGTTGGTCAACAGCGCGTTTTATGTGTTTTAGAGCAAAGTTGAAACAATTGCACTGCGAAAAAAGAAGTCAATGAAAGTAAATTGTTTGGCTTGTTTATTGCCATGGATGAAATGGTGATAAAACAAGTTTTAATCGAATGATAAGAACCATGAGAATGTTCTCGGTGCATCAATTTTCGAAAATGTCAATTTTCTGAAAGAGATTTATGGTACTACTTTACAAATCTCAAACGATTTGATGTCATTTATTATTTGTCAACTTGATTCTAAGATGAAAAACGAGATTTTCAATTCCTTGGTGTGTAATCCAATGAGGAAATCCCCGAAGATCAATTCATCTCTCATATGTCACCAAAAATTGCAAAATATTACAATGACATCCCAAAAATTCATTTACAAATACAAGAACAACCAATAATTAACACCTCATTGATTAATTCATTGATTACATATTATGAATTTCAAAAATGCAATTTTTGTCTTTGCAAAAATTCATTGGAAAATAACCTCACAATAAATTTGCACTGTTATCATATTACACTTCCAATAAAACTAACCTTATTTTCATATCCAATTGATATGTTGATAAATCCATCGAAAAATGATGATCACACACAACTGTCAAATCAATCACTAAATGTTTGCAAATGTCACTTGATTTAATTACCGAATTAAATGTCCGAAAACACCGAAAACAGCTGAAGTCGCGAATAAGTACGAAAATTGCATGCTGTTTTGCAAAAAAACAAGCGCAGACATGTTTCTACGCGGCGTGTGCACGACTTATGTGCAAAAAACGAGAAGCATGCATAAACAACAAATGAATCTGCACGAACGTAAACAGCAGAAATTTGCGAAATGGAACACCTGTGGCCCTCTATTATTTAATAGTAAAATTTCATTTTGCTAATTTGCTAATTTTGAATTTTGGAATTATAATCAATTAATTAATAATTTTTAAGTTATTCAAAGTTAAATACTTTCAGATATTTATTTTTTTCAAATGAAACTTGAAAATTTAATGTATTTTGTGAATATATTTAAGAATTTTTAAATATTAGTCATAAATATATTATTTTGTACTTTGAAATACATAAAACATTGATAATTTGTTATAGTTTTCAAATATTCATCGACATTTTAGAAATATGTAAGGAATTTTCTGGTAGTAAAAGAAATTATTAATTATTAACAGTAAATTCAACTCCATTTATTTTTATAATTATAAAATTAATAAACAAATACTTTGAGATATTAACTTATTTCAAATGACAACTTGAAAATTTATGATATCTTATGAAAATATTTAAGAATTTTTAAATTTTAAATAATAAATAATTTTTTTCTGGTTTTGAAACAAACATTTCGTCTATGATTCTACACCAAATTCAAAAATTCATCAACATTTTAAAATATCTGTCGGAAATTTTTAGATGGGAAAACAAATTTATAATTTTTCAATATCCAATTCAATTCCATACATTTTCCTTTATATCTTTGGAACCGGAAGTTAGATCGACTCAATTCAAACTGTATTTTATGGGAAATTTAATCTATTTTCCAAATCACTCGAAGATTTTGGAAAATTCCTACCGGAAGTCCTATTGGTATTGTCGTTTAACACCTTTAAATTTCAAAATTTCTAAATTTTCATCGAGCCTTAAATTAATATCATTTACAATAATAATTTTGTTTACAATTACAATCAATAATGTGAAATGAAGAAATAACAAATAAAACGTTTCATGGTCTACGATCGGATAGTTTTCAAAAGTTCATCAACATTTTAAAATATCTGTCGGAAATTTTTAGATGGGAAAACAAATTTGTAATTTTTTACCATCAAATTCAACTTCATACATTTTCCTATATATCTTTGGAACCGGAAGTCGGATCAACTCAATTCAAAGTGCATTTTATAGCAAATTTAATGTACTTTCCAAATCTCTAAAAATATTTGAAAAATTCCGACCGGAAATGCTTTTGGTATTGTCGTTTAACACTTTTAAATTTCCAATTTTCAAAATTTTCATTTCATCGACAACCATCTACAATAATAACTTCCCTTACAATTACAATCAATGTCGTCATATCATATCATACACACGATTAGTCTGGAATGTCGGGAACAAAAGGAACAAATTGGAAACTCCAATCCAAAAGTCTGCAAATTCGGGGTGGCAAATGTAACCAACCAACCACTCTGGAAGTATTGAACCGAGGAGCCGGAAGTATCAACGATGACGATAACCGCATGCACTCACGTGGGGAAAGTATTCGACAGGAGCAGCCCCGAAGAGCAAGGAATCGGGAGCTGTGGATGTTCCTCCTCCTCAAACGAGCGGGCTCATTTACATTTCAACGTTTCGATCCCCGAACAACACCTTCGGGCAATTGCTTTATAACTCCTAATATAGTGGCGCGCGCGCACGGAAAAGTAATTCGCCCGGGCAGAGTCTAACGAACCACCGCATCGCTGCGAACCTGGGGGAACTCGCTGGAGGGTGCAGCCCGGCCGGGATGAGAGGGCGCTCGAACATTTTCGCTGACTTTGCTTCATTCCGAGGGATGGACTCGAACGTTTGCCTTCAGTTCCTCCAACATCCAGACCATCCCGAAATGGAAGCCATACGGATTCTGCATGTATGTGTTGATGTCTATACTTGGAGTCGTCAATGTATGTGTATATATCTATCTTTAAGTGTGTGTGTGTGTATGGACCAAATCCAAACTGGGAACGTTCCTCAGGGCTCCAGAGATCTGTTAGTCTTTCTTATGTGCGGGATGCACTCGACGGTCTTATTTTGCCGGCGCGAGAATATTAAGTAGTCCACTCGTCGGGAATTATCCCAGTGCATCCCTCATTCCACCATTTCATCTTCAAAAACCTGGGACCAAATTTGCTTCAACATCCTCCTTAATCACATTCGTCCTTCGTTTCCTTCCCGCATAGACACTTTCAATTCGTGCATCCTTTATTATCCCCACATCTTTTGTTTGTTTGTTTGGTCGCTTGTTTACATTGGTTTCCGCATCCCGGTTCCCGTTTTTCTAACCTGGAACTCCGGCGGAACGGGATAAACATGTCGATGGTAATTGCATTAACATTTCTTGCATTTAATTAGAAAAGTTTCGCCCGGCGCGCTCGCGAAAAACTAATTGTGGGACACACGGCCTTCATCTTCTTGTAATTAAACATTTTTGCGTGGGCGGCGAGCGGAAAGCGTCATAAATTAATTATTCCGGCCCGTTTGAGCGCGTCAATGATAAATGTCGCGATTATTAAACGCGAGCGCCCTCTTCGTTCGTCGAATGCGACGCTTTCATCCCCATTTCCGGCCGCCATTCCTCCACACAGCTATGCAACACAAACAAATCTTCAAACTATGTGTATATTCAATACCTTTAAAAATATACAGAATGTCCTAAAATTTCCCCCTATTTTCCGTTTTTTTTTGTTGTTGAATTGAAGAATTTTGTTTTTGTGTCGTTATCCTTGAGGAAGGATCTGTCTGGTCCCACCTTTTGGGAATCCCTTCCCCGGAAAAACGAATTAACCTTAACCGCTCGTACTAATTTGTTAGTTAAACAAACACCCCCCAGAGCTTCTGGAAGAACTGGAAGAGCTGGAAAAGCTGGAAGAGCTGGAAAAGTGGAAAAGCTTACGCGTTCCTCCAAGTCTTCCTCTTCACGTCCTGGACGAGTCGAGGCCGTGATCCGCAGCCGGAATCTAATTAAAACCTCTACATTTCACTGTCGCCCCTCATTTTCGCACGACCGCCCCCGTCGTCCTCGCCGCCCCCGAAAATGGGGGGCAATGGAAATGAACTCGTTCGCCGCCGTCGACTTCTTCGCGACGTTCCTCTTGTAATGGGTTTAGCGCGTCGCTATTCGTCAATGCGAGCTTTTCATTTCTTCTTTCACGTGCCTTAAGTTGCCGCCATCGTCGTCTTCGTTTCAGCCGCCATTGCCGCCCCCCGACGTTTTGTACGTCTGTCGTCTGATATTTATTTGATATCCTCGAGTTCTCTTAGTCACTTTCGTCTGAATGCTTAATTCGCCACCCCCCAGAACCGCCACCGCCCCCAACTCACCTAATGTACACGATGGGTGGTGAATTTAGCACAATTGCGTAAATAAAAGAGGATTTGGATTTTATTTGCGAAATTATATGTTGATGAATACATAAGCTTTTTATGAGAGACTTAAAGTTTAGTGTTCAAGGATGTTTTAAGGTCCTTTTTTGTAAGGATATTTTCAGCCAGGATAGTTTTTAAATAATCTCTGTTATGGTAAATTATAGTATGTTTATAAATTATTTGAAATTATTTGTTTATATATTGATTTAATGGATCAAAAGTTATAAAAAAAGTTTCAAACTTTTTTTCGTCGAGGTGCAATATTTCACATTTTTTCAAATATCCCCGATAATATTTGTTCAAGAATTTTTAACCAAAGATTTTTGAATAGGTGGCAAAATTACTTTTCAAACGCTTCCTTAATTTTTGAATTCCGTTTTTTACAAGTGTTATTTTCACTTACTTAAAAATCATAATTGTTTTTTTTTAACATCGTGTCTTATGGTAATTTTCTGATTTGATCCCGGTTTTCTCCTAAACCGGAAGTCCGATTATCCCAATCCAAACGGTATTTTATACTTTATTTTATATACTTTAAGATGGAACTTAGACATTTTCAAAATTCCTTCGATAAATGCCATTTTTTCCCGATCAAAAAATTTGCAAATTCCAATATGGTTATTCATGTAAAAGTAGAATTCCATATTTTCTACGGTTTATCAATAACCGGAAATAGATAAGGGTGTTTCTAAAATAAAATTTACTGAACACTTTAATATATTTTCCGAAATAACTTGAACATTTAGAAAATTCCAAAGAAAACAAAAAATTTCCAGACTTGAATTCTTGATTTCAACAAAAAGTTATTTCGGGTATTTTTTTCCAATTTTTTGCCAAACCGAAAGTGATATTTACTTGCTTCAAATGATAATTTGTAGAAAATTTAATGAACTTTAAGATAGTATTCAAAAAATTTCAAATTTAATGCCATAAATATGATTTCCAGGCGTTGAAACAATTTTTCTTGAATTTTACTATCACATGATTCTTGATACAATTTTCATATTTTTGTGGTAACCGGAAGTTCAATCCTTGACTTTAAAACACTAATTAGTCGATGATTGAATGTAGTTTTCAAAAATTCATCGGGATTTTAAAATATCCTTCTGAAATTTTCCTTTGCGTTAATAAAACTATAAAACTAAATTAATTTTTATCGTTAAAATCAACCCCATATTTTATCCTTCATAACTTTCGAACCGGAAGTTGGAACGATTCAAATAAAACGGCATTTTATAGGAAATTTACTCTACTTTCCAAATCACCCAAAATATTTGAAAATTTCCAACCGTAAATTTTATTGGTATTGTCGTTTAACACTATTTGCATGAACTTCCAAAATTTTTTTCATGCAAATTTTATTTCTTCCCATTTTCCAAGTACAAAAAATTGATTAAACCTGAACTACACTGATAATTTAATTAAATCCACTCAATACTATTCAATAAGTTGAGCGCAAGACGCCATTTCCAGGAGCACCCATATTACACCCGCGCATTGAATGGGGAAAGATGAAAGGATTCGCTGCCGGAATGGGATCCTCGTGTCGTGAGTGGGACTGGAAAATGCGGAAAATGGCCAATACAAATCAACGCCTCGTTTAAGACGATGGCACTCTACACATTCGTTCTTGGTTATGCTGCCCCCGCAGTGTCACAAATGTCCACCCCCCCCAACGTCTATCTGTCTGCAGGGGGCGGCAGAAGTGTTGGCACTACTCTTCTTTATAGATCTCACTTATGGAATGTTGTCAATGCGTCGTTCAATTCGATCGAGCGAGCGCCGCCGTCGGGTGGACGTGTGCAGATTTCTGCACGCTGCGGGGGCGGCAAGAGATGTGAATGATGATGTGCTCGAGGCGTGCGCGAACCGATAACGGACATCGTTGCGCCCCAACGAGTCGCCCCATTTCTTCGTCGATATTAATGCGCGCTCGTATATTTTATTTCGCGAAATCTGATTTTATTTCGCCGCCAACCGCCGCCGCCACCGCCACCAGCAGAAGCGCCATGGGCGAGTAAGCCGTCATAATGAATACGCCGCAATACGTTTATAAATCTGGATTGTCGATTGCAGGCGGGAATTGTTTGTAATACACTCCTCAAGTTCTTTAAAAAATTTGTCATATTTTTCTTTGGCAATTTGAAGTCGAATAACTTTTTAGTGAGTAAATGGATTATTATGAAATTTTCCAGATTGTAGAAAATTTTCTTTCCAAACTGAGAAATCTTCAATCAGGACAATTTTCCCTGAGGACATTCTAATAAATCAATTTTAAGTACACAATTTCCAAAATAACAAATCTTCATCAGATAATTTTTGATATTTTCTTCTTGGTATTATTTTTTTTTTATCTGCAGTTTTGCAAAATTTGATTTTAAACTACTTTAATAAATTTGGAGTTACCAGCAAGGATAACAAGGATAACTACCGAGAAAGTAATGCAGCACTTGGACAGCAGCAACAACAACAAGAACAACAATGGGAAAACAAGAAGTGGAGGTTTTCCGGGCACAAGCCAGACATGAAAACAATTTAATCAGACATCAACAGAACGATGCAATCTCCCTTTTATCCTGTCGGCCGACGAAGGCAGGCATTCACTGGAGTTAACGGGATGGAGGACGAAATTGCCAGTTAGCGAAAAACCTTTTGGAATTTTTAGAAAATCTCTTGTAGGCCTCTTTGCAGACTTCCACTCTCGACGAACTGAACTGCACTGAAAGCCAAGCAATGTTCTTTCGTCCTGTAATCAGGACTACACGAATGTAGCTCCTGAAGTACCAAAATCCTCAACCTTTTTTCTGATATTAAATTTTCTGCATTTTTCTTCAGATGTCAACTTCCAAAGTTCCAGAACTTAATTTTTGTATTTTTCCTATGTTCATACAAAAAAGATTTTTGAATAGTCATTTAGTTGTTAAAAATTCATTCAGTTCTTATTTGATCACTCAAATTTAAGGGATTAAAAAAAATTGAAAAAAAATAGAAAAAAGTAAAGTCATGTGCACATTCTAGAAACAAATATGAACATGAAAAACATCTCGAATGATGATAACGCGACTAATTTAGTTTTATTAATACATTATCGTTGGCTGCATCCATAACAGTAACATTGTCTTAGATTCCTCGTTGGCGCAGCATCCAAAGCGAAAAACCAAAAAAAAAAACAAGAAACGAAAAGGAGTCGATAAATGAAATGGGAAAACCGGCGAAAACTCACCAGATAATGGCCGCTCAGTTATCCACGGCCATAGATTAAGCAAATCCATTTAACGTGTCCCGTAATAAAAGAGTATAGCATCTACAAGACAGTTTTATAGTGACCGGACCTTCAGCGTAAACCACATTAGAGAGACACTATTTTAACCAGCAACTCCCACGAAGAACCGAAAAGAAGAACTATTAACTTTAACACAATACAACCAACAATCTACCGGATGATCCCAGAAAAATCCTTCAAAATCTCCTTCATAATCTTAAAATCCGATGTAACTTCACATTCTGAAAGTGAATAACAAAAATATTATTTGGAAATTTCTGGATGGGGTGTTGTAGTTGTTTTTGGAAATTGGTGGCTGGAACGGACAGAAAATTTGACTTCTTGTTTGGTGGTCGATGGAAACGCCCTCGATGGAATGTGCCACCACATTGAGATGGATGGTCGCATTTGGCAAATAACACGAATTTACTATTGTCTCCACTAAAAAGATATAAGACTTGCGGACATAAAATGTCCAGCCATCAACCGTTTCTTGGGCCAGGAGCCATCCGGGACTAAGAAGGGTTGGTTAACACACCACTCCTCCAGGTTTTGGACCATCAAACCATCCATCCACACTTTTACAATTCCACGTCTCCAGAAATTATGCGCTTTTAAAATTACACGTTTTAATGATGATGAAATTAGTTTCTTATTTTGTAAATAAATTCGTTATTTTTAAAATTTTTTGGTTTTAAAATATGTGTGAAAATTATGTTTGTTTAAAATAAATGTAATCGTTAAATGATTTCCTCGTAAATTTTGCATTTTATGCATAATTTTATAATATAATTATTTCATTGTTGAATCTAAACGTGAATTTATCTTATACCTTATATTAAAATATCTCTATATGAAAATTTCGGTTCAGTTTCATGTTCTGGATTTTGTTTGGCTTGAACTTCGAAGTTGGAGGTACATAAATCGGTTTATTAAATTGTTAACGTTTTTATGATCACTTTTGTCATTTATTGGGTAATATCCTCGAATGGGAGCTTTGTTGATGATGGGTTATGGCTTGAATGGAGTGCAAATACTTTATTATCTAACAGGTGGAAGGATTTTCTTTGTGGAAAATGCTTCATTAATGTCATTAAAATAGTATATGATATTGTTATTGTTGTTAAATTATTAACACATTCAATTTTCACTTAGTAAATATAATTCGAAATTTTGGAAAATCAATTATCCTGGTTGAAAATTCCTTATCCTAGAAGAAATATTTCTAGAAAAATGTTTACAGTGATGAAAATTTCTCATCAAGGAAAAATATTTCTGGAAAAATTTCTGTAGTGACGATTTCTGATCCTCGAGAAAATATTTTTTGAAAAATATCTACAATGATGAAAATTTGTCATCTTCAAGTAGGTTTTTTTTTGAAAAATATCTTTAGTGATATAAGATTTCTTATCCTAGATCCTTATCCGACAAAATCAATTCATTAAAATATGTTCAAGAAAATAATAATCCTGGTTGAAAATTTCTTGAGTTTCTAGAAGAAATATTTCTAGAAAAATGTTTACAGAGATGAAAATTTCTCATCCTGGAAAAATATTTCTTGAAAAATTTCTGTAGTGTTCATTTCTAATCCTAGAAAAGTTATTTTTGGAAAAATATATAATACGATGATGAAAATTTGTAATCCTCAAGTTCTTTTTTTCGAAAAATATCTGCAGTGCACTTAAAATCGATTCATTAAACAACCCTCTTTCTCTACGCAAAAAAAACTTCCTAATTGAGAAAGAACTCAATCATTGATTGAACCAACCGCCCTCGAATGGCATTTTACTCATTAGTGAGTAATTGCTATGCGCAAGTTTTCCCTGCTGAAGAAGGCGTCTTCAGTTTGACATCAGCATCCAAGAGAAAAAGAATGCGGCACAAAGAGCAGGCAGGCATCTGCTGATGGTGTTGGTGGCGGTACAAAAGGCGGCTGTTCCAAAAATAGGGGAGCAGTGCAGAATTGATGATCGACGCTTTAAATTCGATCGGAACGAGCGAATTAAGTGCAGATTTCCATAGAGTGCGGCAATAACTTACAAACTTGTCTCCGCACGCTGCCAAAAACCCGCCGACCAAAGAAAGAAAGAAAGAAGGAAAGAAGGCGAAGAATTCGGGGGGTAGGAGCATTCACAAACAGTTTTCGAAACGAAGCCTCAAATTGAGTCTGGATTCAGCAACGAAGGAAGAAATCGTCTGCAAGGTCCAGAAATGCGCGGAATGAGCGCAAGGAAAGCAATGAACTTTCCTTCTGGAGGTTTTTCCCACTCCAGGAAGATGGTGGAACAAACATGGCTAGCCAACAAACAGAAAGGAGATGAGAGTAGAGAAGAAGAGGAGAGATTCTTGGGGGATGGTGGAAATGAGAAAACGAAGTAAGGAGAAGCTCGAGGAAAGGAGACCGGAAGGAAGAAATGTATCCGGCTTTTGTTTCCTCTGAGGGGCGGGAAAAGAAGCCCCTCGTGTAATACTTAAATAAGAGCACATTGTATCGAGATTTATTGCTTGGGATTATCTTGACATGGTTAGTCAAGTTGTTTTTCTTATCATTCTTATCAACATTTGAAGAGGCACAACTCTTCTCATTTCCTCAACTTTTCAACTCAACTTACCAACGTTTTTCCAAGTTTTTCCAACTTCCTATAGCCATTTTGAAATTTCAAATAGTATCGATTTTCCATAGATTCATTGATCTGCAAATTTATTAATTTATAAATTTATTAATTTATAAATTTATTAATCAATATATTCATTGATCCAATACTTTCTTAAGAGTAAATCAAAAAATTTTACTTTTTATCATTTTGGTCTTCAATTATATCAAAATAACTTTTGAACGGTATGAGATAGAGATTTGCGGTTAAGTGCAATCGATTCAGGATTAAATTGTGCATTAAATATGTTAAAATTACTAAAATCAAGCAATTCATAAAAAAGTTATTCATTGTTGAAAATGACATTAGAAATTGAAGGAATTGATTTTGAGACATATATCGTTTTGTTCTTCAATTATATCAAAATAACTTTTGAACGGGATGAGATAGAAATTTGGGGTTAAGTGCAATCGATTCAGGATTAAATTATGCATTAAATACATTAAAATCAATAAAATCGAACAATTCATAAAAAAGTTATACGTTGTTGAAAATGTCATAAGAAATTTACGAAATTGATTTTTGCGCACTTATTGTTTTGGTCTTCAATTATATCAAAATAACTTTTGATCAGGATGAGATAGAAATTTGGGGTTAAGTGCAATCGATTCAGGATTAAATTATGCATTAAATACGTTAAAATCACTAAAATCGTTCAATGCATAAAAAAGTTAATCATTGTTGAAAATAACGTAAGAAATTTAAGGAATTGATTTTTTTGCATTTATCGTTTTGGTCTTCAATTATATCAAAATAACTTTTGAACAGGATGAGATAGAAATTTCCGGTTAAGTTCAATCGATTCAGGATTAAATTTTGCATTAAATACGTTAAAATCACTAAAATCGTACAATTCTTAAAAAAGTTATGCATTGTTGAAAATTACATAAAAAATGTTTGGAATTGATTCTTTGCATTTATGGTTTTGCTCTTCAATTATAACAAATAACTTTTGATCGGGATGAGATGGAAATTTGTGGATAAGTGCAATCGATTCAGGATTAAATTTTGCATTAAATATCCTAAAATCACTAAAATCGTACAACTCATAAAAAAGTTATACATTGTTGAAAAAAAACATAAGAAATTTATGGAAAACCCAATAAAATCACCATTTCCTTAAGAGTTAATCAATTATTTTTTTTCTTCAGATTTCTTCAGAAAAAAGATAAACCAGAAAGCACGTATTCCAACAATTATGCATCCACGTAAAACTAGTTTACTTTTTACCGGAAGTTGCACGCAGAACGTTGAGGTTTGCTAAATGCAAGCCGGCAGTGAAACAATTGGATTGTCTTCTGCTTGCTGGCACGAATGTTGGTTAAACAGAGCTCGCTTTCTGGCAAATGAAATATGCATGGCAAGCAGGATCGTGATACCTCCCTAGACGATTGTTTATCCAGGAGGCACCGACACGAAGTTAACTTATTATCGCTCCTTGCGGGGGAGCGAAGAAAAAAACAAAGAAGAATTGCCTTCAACGAAGAAACAAAAGAAATCCCCTTGCTGAGATAAGCAGATAAGGAGAATTCTTCATAAACAATTGTCATTTAATTTCGCGGGCACAATGCACAAAAATTCTATTCATTTTTTTGTCGGGTATAATTTAATAACAAAGGACGAATAATAAATATTCAGGGTTTCTTGTATTTTGTAAAGTTTTTTTAATAGACAAAATTTTTCCTCCTTGAAGGACGATTTTTTTCTGAGTGATATCCTTTGATTTTTTGTCATTTTTTGATGACGACTTAAAATATATTCCAATAAAATTTTACCTACAAAAAATTTTGATTGATTGTTGAATAGGTTTTTAATTCACAAAATGTAATTTAAAGCAACAATTTGTAATTATAATGAAACAAATTGGAAATTTCTTGTGGTGGCATTTGAATTGTTTTGCAATCTCATTTTCCACATCGAAATTTGTCCCCAATTCCCTCTGAGAGACGCACGGAAGAAGAAGTTGAGAGCTGAAGAAACATTTGCTTTGGTTTGGTAATGGAAATAGTTTGGAAAGTCATTTGGAATTAACCGAAATTGCTCCCGAAGAATTTTAATAATGTCCTCAATTTGTCCTCGTTTTGCATTCGCCTTCAACGGACGATTTAAACTTTTGTCTTTTGCATAGAAATTAGAAATGAATCCAGTTTTTAATTCAAATCTCAATCATTTAAACATCCCATAAAATGAACTTCAAATTTCCATGTTTCTGGAACAATCTAAAATTGTAATTC
The DNA here is from genome assembly GCA_030264555.1 of Aleochara sp. GC000083. Classification (NCBI taxonomy): domain Eukaryota; kingdom Metazoa; phylum Arthropoda; class Insecta; order Coleoptera; family Staphylinidae; genus Aleochara; species Aleochara sp. GC000083. Next base: position 8,336 of record JARJDZ010005416.1, on the reverse strand, counting down.
TTTTGATGATGATAAAAATATCTTAATTTCAGAGTTTTTTTTTATGCATTAATACATGGAAAAAGTTACAAACACAATTAATGTTTAATAAGCGTTTATATTACAGCAATCTGAAAGTTAATTTAAAAATTAATTGAAAATTCCTGATGGCTTGCATGGACGATTAATTAAATAGTTGGGAAAATATTTTGCAACTCCTGATGGCGTTTTTTCTCCATCCGCGTCGGTTCGAAAATGTCGTTGGTCCTTAATGAAAACGCAATGGAAAAAGCTTCGCAACGAAGGACCATATTCAACAATATGGTAAGAATGCAAAAAACCAAGAACTATACAATTTTCTCTTGTGTCGTCGCGAATTTTCCACCTTTTCTCCAACACGCGACTCTTCAGCACTCTTCAGCGCCCACGCAGCAATTGCAACTCCAGAAAGGCCATTTCATTTACACGGGCATTGTTTACCTCTCCTTCAGCTCCCTCAATTCTCTTCCGCTCGCGTTGTTTCAATGTCCTGGAAAACTCTCCCTTTAAGCATCCCGAGTTTCAATTAAGATGGTTATCATCGTCTCGCTACGCTTCTCGTATTAACAATTAAATGGCCTTACTTTTATTAAGAATTCCGCTCTCGGTGCGTTTTTGCCCACTTTCTGGATGATGTGTGGGCGTGGGCGTCCTGATCCCACCCCACAAAAACCATGGTTGAATGTCATGTGTTATGCAAATCGTGGTGAAATTAGCAAAAGTTCGAGAAATTGTAGATGGAGTTTTAAGATGAGAATTTTTGATTAGAAGAATACGTAATTAAACGAAATAGAAGAAATTTACCGGTTCTGGATCAAGATGTTTGTTTATTGCACCCTCCACTTTTATGCTACAAGGTCATCTAGATTTACAATCGGTGAATTTCTTCTACTGGTTTTAAATTCGTATTTTATTGGTTTATGGTTTGACCGAGTTTATGTATGTTTTTTTTCTTCTTTTTCTGAGGGGATTTTAATTAAATTCGCATGAATTTCATGAGGGTTTTATGAGTGGCGGCTGTTTCATTATTCTTTTTTTTTGTGTTGGTACAGTCTTGTTTACAGTTTTGGTAATTATTTTAACATGTTATGACGAACATCACGTCATTTTTCATGCATAAGCTTACTTTATTTATTTATGGTAATTTTTATGTTTGTTATTTTGGAATTTTTTCCTCAGGAGTACGCTGCGAGTCTCTACTTTGAATTAAATATTAATTAAATCACTGTTCTGTAGGTAAAATGTAATTTAGAATTTTTAATATTTGGTTTTTTTTCGTATTTTGTTATTTGCAAAAGTAATTTCATTTAATATCATTTAATTTTTCAAAACAAAGATGTCGTTTCATGCAAAATGATTTTCTAACATAGGATAAACAATGTATCAAATTTTGTAAGAATTACTTGAACCATTTCAGAGAAAATTTGGTACAAACTTTGTAAAATACCCTATTTTAAAAATAACAATTAATAATTTATAAACAAACCGACCGAAAATCTTGAAAGTCAGGATATTTATAGATAATTATGTAATAAACAAATGGTGAAAATTTGAAAACAATCGGACCGGCCGTTTTTGAGATATAAACAAAAGAATATTGAGATATTCAACCCTGTTTATCTGCCGCCCCCGGAAAATTTTCAATCTGCCGCCCCCGCTACAGTATCTTCATCAAGATACCAATGTATATTCAAAATTTCATGAAAATTAATCGAATGGATCTACCAGTTTCAGGTATTTTTCCACTTTGCTGGCGGAAAATAGCCGCCCCCAATGGTTTTTTGGATTTGCCGCCCCCGAAATCTGAATCTACGTCTATCTGTTAGTCTATGTACCAAATTTGGTGAAAATCGGTCGAGCCGTTCCCGAGATATTAAAAAAAATGTAAAGAGTAAACTGAAAGGGCCAATCATTGCAACGGAAGTGCAATTTTACTCCAATGTAAATCAAATGGGAGCCGCCATCATAGATTTTTCGAGGGCATGTTTCCGGTTTGAATCCCCATGTAAATTTCCATAAGGCGTTCTTTTGATCATAACTCGAAAACTACTGGACCGATTTTCATGAGGAAAAAAGCAAATGAGAGATCACACTTTTATCTTTCGATCGGTGTTTTTGAATTTTTAAAACATTCAATTGAAAATTTTTAATGCCAAATTAGAAATGGTTTCAATCAAAATTGAATATCTTCGAAATTAATTGAGATATCAGGTTCGTTCTTGAACATTTCGAACTTTAAAGAGTTGTACTTTCATAATATTGTATTTGACCTTAAAATTTTTCATAAAAATTATTTGAAATTTGATAATGAAATTGATACTTATATTTTTTCACGTATTACTTTTGAAATTTAAGAATCGAACGTATTTTTTTTAAATATCGGGTAGATTTGACTTCTTTAGGTATCTTTACTAATTGAATAAATAAAATTTTAAATTTTCCTCAAAAATTTACGAATTCCAAATGTTTTTCTTAAAAAAAAAATATTTTTGCTTTTTTTTTTCAAAAAATTAAATGTATTTTATTCAGCTTAAAAAAAATTACAAGATTGTGTGAGTGAGTAGAAACGTGGCAGATCCTCTCATAAATTGGATTAATTTCTATTTGATTCGATGCGTTTTCCCCAAACCGGAAGTTCCGTCCGAAACCCTCATGGCTGTCGCCTGAATGAATTAAAAACAGCTATCAAGTTAGTTGGGAGTGCGTGAAATTCCCAATTTGTATGCAAACTAGTTTTTCGCTCTTTTTACTTGGCGATAGGTGCACGTCGCATGCCATCAATGTCACCGGATGCACCTCCAGGGAGTATTTGCGACGACTCCCGGTCGCATAATCCTGGACACACACTCTGTCGAGTTTTTACTCATTTTTAATACATTTAACAGCAACGCGCTGCAAATCCGCTCGCACAACGTGTAATTCCTGTTCGGACGCGCCATGGAAAAGCTCTTAGGAGTCCTGCAGGAATCGAGGGTGGGAGAGGGGGAGAGAGAAGAGGACATGTGTGCGATTTCTTATCCGAGGAGGAGCAGCAGCTGCACGAAATTCCTTCCGTGCCAATTTATGCGCCCATGCGAAACGCGCTGGCATGGTCTTCGCCACTTTTCCGCACATAAAAATGCCGCTTTCCGGGATGGAACCAGGAGGAGTCCAGAGGTGGGGTGGTCGACACATGATGCTGATACGTTTCCGGCGCGGCGCAGCATGGACGAGGATGAAATACGTAAACTATGCCGTTTTGTTGGCCTTTCCAGAAGAACGGGATGGTAAACGGGAACGAGGAGGACGTGAAACGGGAGCACGTTTCGAACAAAAGGCTGGGCATCAAATATCCAATCGTTTCCGCACGTGTATCCTGGTTTGAGTGATGATGAGTGAGGTTCTTTCCGGATGTCTTAAGCTCATTTTCGATGAAGTGCAAATTTTCTTTTTTCATCAAAAACTGACATGATTTTTTTTGGGGGGCTCCATCTTGATTTACTTCCGGTTTATGCATGATGGATCAATCCAGATTAATTAAACGTCAAAGACATGAATTTCAAAACAGATTACTTCCGGTTTTTTAATTTGTACCTTAAAAATTATTTTAAAAAAATACCAGATAAATTTTTGTATTTTTGTGTTCCAGGATAATAAAATTACTTCCCGTACATAAACTCACATCTTAACGAAGCTTCCAACACCATCAACATTAAAAGAACTTCCAACTATAAAAAGTTATGACCCCGAAAACAATAAAATAACGAATGGATTAGAGATAATCGAAGAAACTCTTAATTACCATCACTCCTCAGTCGTTATTTACGAAATTATCCTTTGGGAAAACCATCCGCCATTTTGGTCAGTTAAAAGCTATTGTAAAAGCTCAGTCATCAAAAAGAAGTCCTTAAAATCCGAAAGCATTCACAAAACGTCTGGAAAGAAATTGTGCGGACGTGCTCGCAGGACACAAACCGGAAGCTGGACTCTCCGAGGACGAAAAAATGGAGGGGGAGGGTAAAAAGTCACGAGGTGACTTTACGATCCCCTCGAGGGACACGTTATGACGTGTGTATCAAGATGGGACGAGACACGAGTCCATACACAACTCTCCTCTTAACCTAACATCCCACTTCGTTATCCTTCAGGAAGAAGAGGAAGTGGAGGGAAAATGTCCAGGAAGCCGAAAAAGTGACGTGCACGTTCCGACATTGATAAAGTAAAAAACAAACTCGACAAATTCCATCCTCCATCCTTCGTTATCCCTGCGTGCTGAGGCAGGATTCGGTGATCGATGCGCCATGTTGTTGTTCCAGGACCACAGTGCAAAAAGAGGGAGGCGGCATTTTGTTTTTGACTTTTATTTCATTTCCAGAACGCCTGCACGACGCGTATGATGGAGTTGGCGAACGAATGGCGAAGAAGTAATCGTAAATATACTTCCAAAAGGGGAAATGTCAAATATCCCCCACTCTTCTACGCTCTCTTTCCCAGAGTCCTCCAGGCTTCGGCGAAGAGTCCAGGAAAGGTCGAGAAAGCATGGCGAGTGCGATAATTCAATTTATTATCGAAAGAGTTCTTCGGTGGAAGTTGCAACTTGCCAGCAAGCAATAACAACAGCACGTCGACAAATTTGCTCCTTGTAACAGCTTTAACGTCCACATGCCTTCAACAACACTTGTCTTATTGCTTCCGGTTACAAATAAACAAAGCAATGGAAGTTTTCGTTTCTTCAAAAGTCAAAAATGCAGAAAATTATGGGAAAATGCAGAGAAATTCAGAAAAATGCAGAAAAATAAGAATTGCAGAATTCTCTTGGTAAAACTGAAATAAATCTGGACACACACCAGGAAACTTACTTCCGGTGATGTCAACCTTGGGTGCTATCATTTAAAAAGTCGTTTTCAACTCCAATTTGTGTGTCCGCAAGGGCGCAAGTAAAAAAGTTTCTTCGGGATGGAGGATTTGCATGGGGAAAAATTAATGTGGGACATTAAAAAACTCCCGTACAAATTACAATGCAGGGAGACAATGCTGTAACCCAAACTATCTTTCAGACATTATCCTGGACGAGGATTGCAAATGAAGCACCAAGCGTGAAGAAGTTATGGCGGTTCTAAAAAGTCATTTCTTTATTATTCATTAAATTTGTTGTTACTTTTTGTTTAATTTCATTTTTGGTTTGGTTGATTTATCAAAAAAGGATAATTATCCTATCAGTTGATATACACATCCTTATTTTATGATATTTTATGTTATTTTATGGAATTTTGAAATTTCAGGAGGCTGAATTGTTTTAAGGTTACAAATTAAAATCATCCTTAATTTAGTGCGGTAAAACATTAAAAATGTAACTTTTTAAACTTTTGTAAAGTTGTATAACTTTTGATCGGTATATGATAGAAATTTCCGTTTAAGCGCAATCGATTCAGGATTAAATTGTGCATTAAATACATTAAAATTAATAAAATCGTAAGATTCATAAAAAAGTTATGCATTGTTGAAAATGACATAAGAAATTTATGGAATTTTTTGACATTTATCACTGTGGTCTTCAATTATATTACAATAACTTTTGAACCAGTCGAGGTAGAAACTTCCGGTTAAGTGCAATCGATTCAGGATTAAATTGTGCATTAAATACGTTAAAATCACTAAAATCATACAACTCATAAAAAAGTTATGCATTGTTGAAATTGACATAAGAAATTTCTGGAATTGATTTTTACGCATTTATCGTTTTGTGCTTCAGTTATATCAAAATAACTTTTGATCGGGATGAGATAGAAATTTGCGGTTAAGTGCAATCGATTCAGGATTAAATTGTGCATTAAATATGTTAAAATCACGAAAATCGTACAATTCATAAAAAAGTTATACATTGTTGAAAATGACATAAGAAATTATGGAATTGATTTTGACATTTATCGTTTTGTTCTTCAATTATATCAAAATAACTTTTGAACGGGATGAGATAGAAATTTGCGGTTAAGTGCAATCGATTCAGGATTAAATTGTGCATTAAATATGTTAAAATCACTGAAATCGCCCATTTCATAAAAAAGTTATGCATTGTGGAAATTGACATAAGAAATTTCTGGAATTGATTTTTACGCATTTATCGTTTTGCTCTTCAATTATATCAAAATAACTTTTGATCGGGATGAGATAGAAATTTCCGATTAAGTGCAATCGATTCAGGACTAAATTGTACATTTAATTTGTTAAAATCACTAAAATCGTACAATTCATAAAAAAGTTATGCATTGTTGAAATTGGCATAAGAAATTTCTGGAATTGATGTTTGGCATTTATCAGTTTGCTCTTCAATTATATCAAAATAACTTTTGAACGGGATGAAATAGAAATTTGCGGTAAAGTGTAATCGATTCAGGATTAAATTATGCATTAAATACGTTAAAATTAATAAAATCGTGCAATTATTAAAAAAGTTATGCATTGTTGAAATTGACATAAGAAATTTCTGGAATTGATTTTTACGCATTTATCGTTTTGTGCTTCAGTTATATGAAAATAACTTTTGATCGGGATAAGATAGAAATTTGCGGGTAAGTGCAATCGATTCAGGATTAAATTATGCATTAAATACGTTAAAATCACTAAAATCGTACAACTCATAAAAAAGTTATGCATTGTTGAAAATGACATAAGAAATTTATGGAATTTTTTAACATTTATCGTTTTTGTCTTCAGTGATATCAAAATACTTTTGATCAAGCTAAGATAGAAATTTGCAATTAAGTGCAATCGATTCAGGATGAAATTCTGCATTAAATACGTTAAAATCACTCAAATCGTACAATTCAAAAAAAAGTTATGCATTGTTGAAAATGACATAAGAAATTTATGGAATTATGAACTGAATTTTTTCAGGAAACTTCTTCAAGTAACTTCTTCTGGAAACAAAACCCAAGAATTCGAGCACAACCAGTAAACTTAATGTCTGCAAAGTCATCAGCAATGCAAACGATCAAAAAATGAAGCATTTGACAGAGTTGCGTCGCAAACAGCTCGTTTTTACGACACATTCGTCTGCATAAATGTTTGTTTATTGCGTTTGTTGACTTGTTTGTTGTTTTACGATCTGCACAGACTCCTCCACTCTACATACGCGAATGCATCCCGTCCGCCATTAACGGATGCGTGTTATCCTTCCGAGAGGATACAGATTCGTTGGTATTGGTTGATTGTTTACGCGCTATCACTTCGTCGATAAATGTCCTCGTTGTCTCTTCTTCAGTTTTATCCCTTTTATTTTTGTGCAATCCGACCACATCACTTGTAAATTGTCGAGTGAATGATGACATTCGGTGAGACGCCATCTTTATCAGTTGACAAACACATTCTGCACACGATTTAGTGCTTTTACAGCGTCCAAAGTTGTTTTATTGGTGCGCGAATGTGATCATAAATTTGTTGTCCAACTAAATAATACAAACAATTAATTACAAATGTTTAAAGTGTACATCCAGTCGCTAAATTTTAGTTACTAGAATCCGAGATATTACTGGGGTTTAGTAACATTAAGTTATGTTCATTTTTGAAATTTACCGGTTTAGATAAAATGAAATCCTTCGAGGATATAGAGATTAGAGGAGAATTAACGATAACATTTTCGAGTTTGCACGGCGAGTATTAACACTAGATGGATTTTAATTAGAAACGCAGATTATTATACGAATATTAATCCGGCATATTCGTGGACTGGATCGAGCGAAAAGTCCAGAAGCGGCAAAATTCGCCCAAAGGACGAAAAGGGAGTCCTTTGTTCGATTCGACTCGCTGCTCCCGGTAATTTCGAACAAAAGTTGGAGATGGCTTACGGCCAGCAGGAACGAACGGGTTGCTTTCAGGGAACATGGGATAGGACATAAAGATGTGGATGTAGATGAGAGCAGGAAGTTGTTTTGTGCGAATTTATTGTGTTAGTTGTTGCAAGCAGACCGTAGAAGACCAACAGGGATCCAATGGGATATGGAAGGTAACACATGTGTATCCTGGTCAAAGGGTTGGGGAGTGGTCGAGGATGGACCAGAGTTGCTAAGGATTTTGTTTACGATGAGTGCCTTCTATTCCAGAATTCCAATGGGAAATTTTGCATTATTAAGTTCGCCAATTTGCAATTTCGGGTATTTCTGAGTCCCGGACAGATTCGCGACCATGACCAATGCTATTTTTTCGTCAAAATATGATAAATGCCGTTTGAATCATCCAAATCGGTCCATTAGTTTCGGAGATATGAAAATTTTTGAAAACTCGAGCGATTTTAAGAATTTCTTATCGCTTTTTTCGCTACAAACTTTTTTTTCAATTTTTTT
>JARJDZ010005415.1:0-11272 GCA_030264555.1 Aleochara sp. GC000083 | reverse complement strand
TGCAAACATCAATAAAGATCTAAAATATTAACTTTGTTTTTTCGTTTAATTACAGGTTGAAAGATGGGCAACCGTACCCATGGCACTCATCATCCTCGGGATTGATCCTGTATCCCGAGAGCGCAAATCAGACCATTTATACGCAGCGTGTGACCCCGGAGGATGCCGGCAATTACACCTGTATCGTTCGCAACGACTCCCACTGGCATGAGCATTCAATCACACTCAAAGTATACGGTGAGTTTTTTTGCACATCGCAATTATGCAAATAACAAATTGCTGCCACAAATTGATAACTTCATCGAGAAAAATGCTGGTAACAAATTAGTTCCTTGTTTTGTCTTCTTTCTGTTGTATTTCTAGACAAGAAAACATGTAGCGTTTTTTGTGATTTGTTTCTTCAATGGAGATTTTACAAACGATCGGCCATTATGCTAATTTCATGCAAATTATGATAATTTTCTGATGTTTAGAGATGCTTTACGGCAATTTCGCGCTCCGAAAACGCACGGCACGCGTATTTGTACAACAGCTGTCTTCGCATGATGTTTGCCACTTTTTTGCACATTCGCAATGAAAAGCACTTTATTCGCTTGTTAGTTCATTCACAAGTCAGCGTCGGTCGGTCGGTTCGGTCGGGACAGCCTTCGGATACATATTTTATTCATTCAGCCAGCCATGGTATGGTATGGTCTGGTATGACGGTTGGTGTCTGTTGGAATACTTTCATCCGCCTCGCAGTGCGCGCATGAAAGAAATCGAACGAACGAGTTCACAATGAAACCCACACTTGAATGCAATCAGAAATCGATTCGCGAAGAGATGGAGAGTTGGTGGAAATTATTGAATGAAATGCCGTAATGTCTAATGGGGATTAATTCGTTGGAATTGCTTGACATTTTCTCGAAGAGTTTCTTGTTTCAAACGCAATTAATTTAGAATTGTTTATCAATGATGAAAGTCGCTATTGGTATCATAGGGAATAATATGTTATTCATTAATTCTGAATATTAGGTTTTATGTACAAATTTATTTAATTTTTTATTGAAACTGTTGATCATCCATCAATCAATGATTAAGGAGATGTATTGTAAATCGAAATTTTAATGGTATTTTTCTCATTTCGCATTCTTGTAAAAATTATCTTGCAAAATATCAGGAAAAATGGGTGCCACTCGAAAAAAGGAAAATAATGATGAAATTTCAGAAGAAGGATTGACTTACTAATAAATAATTAATAATAAATATAAATATAATTGTTAATAAATATTAATAATTCATTCGGACAACTTAATTCGAAGTGAAATGAGTCTAATATCATCATATTATTAATATAAATTATAAAAAAGAATTACGAATAGAAGTGAAAAAAGTTAATACATATATTTAATGGTCCTTTTTGGACCATTGCATTAATTCGACACTATTGTGATAACTATAATAATTTATAGGAAATCGGTTTTCTTAAAAAACCAAAAAATAAAAAATAAATTGGTGATGGCTATCCCATGAAACTCAAGAAATTTTGTATCAGTAATTAATTCATTACATTTTATTTAAGGATCAATTAATTTAGAATTGTTTATCAAACTTGAAAGACGTTATTGATTTCATAGGAAATAATATGTATTAATTGATTCTGAATATCAGGTTCTATATAAAACTTGTTGACGAAATTCAAAAATAGAATTTATGAAAATTTATTATTGAAATGGTTGGGATCATCAATCAGTGATTATCGTAAATCGCAATTTTATGGTATTTTCCTCTTTTGGCATCCTTATAAAAACCATCTGGCCAAATATAAGGAAAAATTGGTGTCATTTAAAAAAAGTAAAATAATGATGAATTTTCTGACGAAGCATTGATTTACTAATAAATAATTGATCACTATTAATAGAGCGAATATTCGAACAACTTAATTGAAAAATGAAATGAGTCTAATATCATCAAATTATAATATAATGAAAAAGAAATCATAAATAGAATTGAGAAACGTTAATACGTTAAAAAATACTTAGGCACTTTTTGTCCTTACATTCATTTGACATTTTTGTGAAAACTCTAATAATTTTCAGGATTTACAGGAAAACGTAGATTTTCGTATAATTACATAAAAAAGTAAATTTGTGATTACCATCTTATGAAACTCATGAAATTATTGAAGGAAAGGTTCCAACAGCAGAAATTCCCGAAAGTGATCTATTTAAAAAATGTTCATCTTTAAATTATTTTAACAACTTAATATCGTCTGAAAGTGTTGTAAAACTTGACCAAAATTTAGCAATGTTTTCTTTGGAAATCCTACACTGATAATATTTCTGAGTTTTTTAGTGAATTAATTTCAGAAGAACTGCAAATAATTTTAATGTATCATAATATTGTCATTAAACAAAAATAAATCTCGATAATCGATTGCTGGTATGCAAATTTAAAAACTTATTAAACGGAAAAATGATAATAAAGAGGAAATCAAGATACAGCAAATTACCCTTCATTTAATTTTTTATTTAAAAAATTTGCCAATTTATACCTACATATTGCAAATATATTGCAATATTGCAAAAATGAGTATGAAATATACTCATCTTCTATCATGCCTTTATTCATGATATATTAAACAATCTATGACACAAGGAAACACATTGAAATTTCGCATTGTTTCTATTGGACTTATTGTGAAACAAAACTTTTCTGTGCAATGCAAGAAGCAAAGAAAGAAAATTTCTCGTTTAGTGAATTTGTCCTTATTGTTAGTTAAATCGCTCATTTCTTATGCTGACTCGCCCCACGTAAATGCAGCAACCACGCATTGTTAAATATTTATGTGCACCAATATGCATTAATAACCAGTCCATGTGCTCCAATTCGATAAGGCAGTATTTTATCAAGCTGCAGTCGATAGCTATTTTCCATTTTAAAATTGAATCACAGCAATTTAATAATAAATTGTGGTGCTAAAATTACGTCCTTTGTCTCTTGAAGTCCAGTCACCTACAAGCACAACTATGCTACCAAATGGCAATGATAAATGGTAAATGGTACAATGATATCGACGAAAATAAAGCCCTTCCCGTAACAGACAGCATTTCCCAGAGGGGATACGATACGAACACGCACATCCCGAATAAAAAATAAACATTATTACTAATTGTAAGAGAGGTAATAAATGACAATTACCGCATCGAATTCGTGAATGGAATGCCAAATTACAACTCAAAGATTTATTCGTTGCATACAGAGAGATTCTTCGTAATACTGGAAAATTACAAACTTCCGTTCGGATTGAATTACACGTTTGGAAAAATGTCTACGTATGTATGAAGTCAACCCATCGAACACACGAATCGTCATTTCTTTGATACTTCTTTGTCTCCTGCATTTAATAGCAACCCCTCATGTGGTTTTCCCACTTTGTCCTCCAACTTCATTGGAGTTAAAATTTTCATAAAAATGGCAATTTTCCATCGATAATATGCGTGCAGCATTGGCGCAGACAAATTACCGGTAATCAAGTCTAGTTGCTGTAATGGCAGATGAGGGTTGTTGGTAATTGAGTGAGTGAACGACCTCCAATATGCAATTCAATCCCTAATTTTATTGTCGATTTTCCGCATTGGAGGGAGAAAAAATTGCTTCAGTTGAAACCACTTCTCAGTAATGGGTTAAGTCTTATTAGAGAACGTGGTGTTATTATTAATTTACCGTGTTGCTGCCGCCGTAAATAACAAGTTTATCTGTCACCGTATTCGCTGTTGAATGGAACGCACCTGTAGGTAATCAATTCGTTGTCGTCGTGTGTGGAATGAGTTTCGAATGCATTCGGTGCGTGAGCGTTTTCAATTTGTTGCTTTCGTTCGTTGCTTACTGCTTAGAAAATTGCTTCTGCATAAATGCATTCAATTAAGTAATATCGGGCGTGGAATATTGTTTGGGATTTCTACTATAGTTAATATTCATGTAGTATTGTTTTTGCGGTTTGGGCTGGGAAATTTTTCAGTTTTTGCGGTTGTCTTCTAAAATTACGAGAAAAAATGTTTAATTTCCGCCATGTTCAATGGAAAAACAATTATATTATATTATAGGAAAAGGAGGGCGATATCGATTACTTATCATTTGTAATTTATCATATTTTCTAGATAATTTTATACCAGAACTTTACTCTTGAGTAAAGTTGAGGAATTACTTTTGAGCATGTTCTTTAGGACGAGAATAAAACAGTGTTTGTTTATACAGATTACAATTGGCCCAATATTTCAATTAGAACAAGAGTTATAGCAATTTAAAGATTTTGCAAAAGAACAAAGATAGCAATGGAGCTTATTTTTTAGTAAATTTTAACAATAATAATTGACACTAATCAATGTATAGGTATGCTAAAAAATGGAACTTTCATAAGCATATTAAAAATATTAGGTTCGCCCAATATTTGAATTACAACAAAAGTATTGTTTTGAAATTTTCAAAAAATTAATGTTTTCATTTAGGCCTAGGTATGCAAAAAAATATCCTTATAACAAAAATTAGCTTCGCTAATAATTCAATTAGAACCAAAGTTATAGTGATTTAAGGAATTTCCAAAAAAGCTAACAATAAGATAGCATTGGTGCTCATTTTTTGAAAAATTAAAAACTAAATTGTTTCTAATCAATATCTACGTATCATTAAAAGAAAATATTTCTTATAAGAATTATAAAAAAGAATTTTAAGAATTTCATTAAGTTAAATTGCCTCTAATCAATTTTTAATTAAGCTAAAAATTGATAGATAGATTGGCATAATAATTCAATTAGATGAAACATTATAACGATTTTGTAAAAAAGCAAAGATAGTTCTATTGTTCCTCATTTTTCTGAAAATTTGAACAATAATTATTATCTCAAATCAATGAGTACATAATCAAAAAAGATATTTTTATAACGATTATAAAAAACGTATATTTTAGTTAGAACTAATAGCATTTTTAATAATTTTCAAAAGAGTTAAGGTAGCATTAGTGCTCTTTTTTGAAAATTTAAATAAAGTCTATCATCAATCTTTCGGTGTGTTAAAATGATGCCATTTTTTTTATAAAGATAACAAAAGAAATTATATTGACCCAATATTTTAATAGGTACAAAAGTTATAGAGATATTTAAAGATTTTGCAAATGAGCAAAGGTAACATTGTTCTTCATTTTTTGAAAATTTCAACAATAATAATACAGATCAAAATCTATTTATGCAGAGATGGTATTTTTTATAAGAAATAGAAGCTATATCACATTTCTTGCCGACGAATTCTTGTTTTGGAGCAGGATACTCGTAAAGTTTTCACATAAATAATATTATATTTCACTGCACGAAAATATGTTGACATGAATATTTTAGTTTCTGGAGCATACTGAACAAAAACAAGTAAGAGTAGTAGTTGGGTAGAAATGACTTATCAAATATTACAATGGGACTTTGTTTCATGTTGGTGAAGCATTGGCCAACATTGTAAGTAAAACAGTTGCCCGGAAGTTGCAGAAAAGATTTAGCGAAGTCTACAGTTACTCGTTTGGCAATTCATTACTTTAATTCATGTAATTGAAAATATTTAGTCATGCTAGGTACTCGACAACTGAGATTTCTAATTCGTATTTTGTCAGAATTCTGCTATATTCGTATTATTTGTGTTATTTTCTTGATGTGAAAGAACTTCAATTGAGGTTTATTGCCAACTAGATACACTACTCAAAAGAAAAAACACTAATAAAAAGTTTGCAAAGTTCGTAAAACTATTCAATAGAGCTCTGACAAATTAAATGCAGTCGAAAATGGCCTGGAAAATTTACTTTTGGATTAATATCTATTAAAGTATTAAATATTACATACATTCAATAATAGAGATTATGTTATAATTATTAAATTTTCGAAGAATTTTAAAAGCTGCAATTATTCAGTACTTATCATTTTTTGTGTCCCAATCCTTCTTACAAATCATTGTTATTGCATAATAATTAAGCTTAATAATTATAATATAGTTAGAAATTAATTTTTGATCTATTTTGAGAATTTCATTCAGATGATATAATATCTCTAAAATTAAATTCATTTATATTATTCATATCAATGCAGAAATGTGTTACAATGTAGTAAAAACGATACCTTTTATTATTTCAGAGACCATTTTACTAATGAATTTTTGCAAATATTTCCATAGAATCAGCTATTACTCGCGAAATAAAATACTCGCTGGATATCCTTTATTAAAACCAAACACACAATTTCACATAGTTTTATACTATAAAAAAACCATTCAATTAAACAAATTCGTGGAATACAACACGGCACACCAATTATTACCCGAACCCTATAGGCAACTTGCAAAAAAATACAGTGGAACATCCGCAAAAATAATTTTTCATGCAGATGGTGTACAATTACACCACACAAAAAAGTCTACATGAGCATAGACAATGCCCAACTGGTGAGCTTTCATTTCCACTCACATGCACACTTCTTTTTAGTTGCATAGTTATGCTCGTTGTGTTTCTCGCTTCATTTACGCTGCAAAATGATACAACCACGTAATGTGCACATTGCGCCCGGTTGTAATTCGCTTGTTTGCGAGGCAGAAAAGTAACGAAACAAAAGCCCTCCGAGCATGTCATGCATTTGCTGCTGCATACATTTCTTCTATCCGCAACGAACGAATGCAAATATGCAAAACTATAATGCAGCAGCAACAGTACTAATGTAAGTCAGAAAGCAGTCATGCAAATCATATCCGAGTCATATGCGTGATATAGTTGTGTGCTGGCTGGCTGCTCCCGTACATTTTCAAGTCTTGTTGCAACGCTGTTGATTGTGTTGTTCTTGCAGACTTGCAGGAATATTATGCGCACATGCGTTTTCACGGTGGAAAACGGACGAAAACGTTTTGTTGCTTGCAAATTGCTAAATTAATGTGGTAACATGCACTCTCTTGCCATAGTTTTGCATGTCTCGATTCAGCNCTTGCAGGAATACTATGCGCACATGCGTTTTCACGGTGGAAAACGGACGAAAACGTTTTGTTGCTTGCAAATTGCTAAATTAATGTGGTAACATGCACTCTCTTGCCATAGTTTTGCATGGCTCGATTCAACTAATGGAATAATATAATTATAACGTTGTGGGACTTTCTTCAATGCATCAATAATGCAAATATGAAACTGATTTTTTTTTTTTGAATGAGAAAAAAATGTGTGTGGTAAATGATACATGCACATGAATTGCAGCGAGTAAAATAATGACGGAGTTATTACCCGTAATTTTTCTTNGTCTCGATTCAGCTAATGGAATAATATAATTATAACGTTGTGGGACTTTCTTCAATGCATCAATAAAGCAAATATGAAACTGATTTTTTTTTTTTGAATGAGAAAAAAATGTGTGTGGTATGAATTGCACATGAATTGCAGCGAGTAATATAATGACGGAGTTATTACCCGTAATTTTTCTTATTAGTAAGTAACAAGTGTTGACGACGACGGAGACTTGGATTCGTTCATTTCCATTTCCGATTGCTGATAGATGTAAATGTTGAAATAATTATCGCGAAACTAGTAGCAAAATTGGACCGAGAAACCTGTAATTGGTGTGTGGAAGTAATTACAATACTTGCAACTCGTTATTATTTTGCAAGTTTTTCTCGTTTATGTCAACATAAATATTTATACAAAAATATCCATTTATTTTTTTTTTTTTTTTAGTTTAAATGTCAAATGTCTGAGATCTTTAATTATTAGTTACCAATTTCCTTCAGGTTTATTAAGAAAAATTATTTTGGCTTAATAAGCAATAAAGAAATATAGCTAAATGAAAAAAATATATGCATTATAACATGACAAAGAAATAGTTTAAGCCTAGAATACTCATCTAATAATTTTTACTATACGACGTAGGTACATGTATAAAAAATTAGTTTTTGACGGAATAAGCAAATGATTTTACATAATACATTTTTATAATAATTTGCGAAGCAAATTCCAATAATCTCATGAATATATTTTCATTTGCTTTAATAAATCAAAAGAATAAAGTAACGTTTTGTCCTTGAGACTGTAAGTAATGAATTCATTTTCAATGAAGGAAACTTTATTCTTGAATTTTTGAGAGAATTACTTTAATTGGCTAATGCAACAACACATAAGTTCTACCAAAGCAGCGAATTGTTTATTATTAACTGCTTGAAGCATTTCTGGCTGCTAAAGCCTGTGCCAAATCCTCATTGGTCATAGTCAGGAAGTAAAAAATGTAATGAAATTATGCATTGATAAAATTAATCCCAATTTTTAATTGGGTAAATAATCCCTTCAGATATTTATTCACTGGACAGGATATAACGATTGATATAACTTACAATGTGAGAGAATTTTAAAAGGGTTATTATATTCATTACAAAAAATGTAGTAATTAATCATTAAACGTTAATACATGTTTTTAAATTTTACTAAATAATGGATCATAATTACAATCAAGGCAAAAATGTCTGGCATTCAAGAAAAATCTTTCAAATTGTATTAAATGCAAGAATCAGAAAATCAACAAAATTTAATAATATATGTATAAGAAACAAGGAAGAAAAATTAGTTCAACTTGAATAAATAATTAAAGTCACCATTGAAGATTTCATTAATATTTCAAAGTCAAATTAAATTGGCTAGTTAAAAATGACTGAATCCTTTCCAGGAACGCAAAAATTACACACAAAGATGATATGCAATATAAATTATTTGTAAATCCGTAATTCGTCCATTTGGAATTATTCCCCACCATCCATCACTTTATTCGCAATTTCGTATTTGCATTATATTCACATATTTATCATCATGAAACTTTTCTCTGTGAGGACTGACAATAACAGGAATTATCGTCAACACTTTGTCCGACTCGAAACAAACAACCGAATCGGTTTATTCCCATTGGCCATAATGAAATTTGCAGAACCCGAAACAAGCTTTCATTTCGCCCTTCCCGCATTTTTGTGCGAACATCAAAGATGAATAAATATCAACCAACCTACAAATTTATGCAGAAACGAACAATGGAACAGCAGGGATAACCCAAAAATCAAATTATTCGTTATTTGATCCAACGAATAGAATAGTTTCCTCTGAACTTTACTTCGTTGTTCGACAACCATGCCAGAAACATTAAACCTGTGGAAGCACTACATACTTTAATTAAACTGGATCCTAACAGACAAACATTCGAAAATTTCCAACTTGCATATTAATGTCGACTCCAGTGCCGCTTCGTAGAATCCACAAGTTAATTATTCATTGTGTATTCCGCACATAATGAACAGCAGTAGTACCAATCGGTTGATCCACTACCAGGAAAGTGAAATTAATCGGCATCTGCTCGTGCTTCGTACACGACAGGAAGACGCGTCGTCAGCTGAATATGCTTGTCTACTTGCAAATGATGATGGTAATGACGACGACGATGATGATGATGATGGTGGAGGATTTTACAAGAAATTGAAAAAGTCAAATGAGTCGCTGCAGAGTGCGGCTTTTGCGGTTTCACGCTACCGAGAATCGTGTCTCTCAAACATCTTTCAGCGAACATGAGTACACGTCTTGTCATCGTCACGTCAAAGACGACGACGACGACGAAGAAGCGCAAAAAAGCAGCTTTGTTTGATGAGGTATCGCGCGGCCGACGCGAACTAGCGAGTCATTCAATTAATTGCCCTCTCGATCACCCATTGGAACATCTTCTCATGCAGACGACGCGTTTAATTGAATATTACAATGATGCATTACATGCGTGCACGTTTTTCTGCATCCCGTGTGAAGTTTGTGAAACATAAGGTACTCTTGCAGGTTGGTAATTAAACATGGATAGGATGGTTGAATAGGAAATTAGTTTCACTGAGTTTTTTCGCAGAATAAAGTGGCAAATACTTTATTGATTCAGTTCTATGGGTTGCACTTTTCAGCAAAGCTTTTGATGAATTTTGGTCATCTTTCTTTTTCGGGAATATTGATCACAACTTTTACTGGAAGTTGGTTCCAACTATTTTCTAAGATATGATTTTTCTAAAATAATTCAAGGTGTTTCAAACTTGTTTTTTCAAATTTTTAAATCATAATATGTATGTTAAAATGTTGTATGTTAAATCTGCGTAATTTGTTGACCAAAAATTAGTTAGATTTGCTTTCAAATATTGAAATTGATTAGTAATTTTTCAACTAAACTTTGAACTAATTTGAAGTATGTTCATGACCAAAATCTTCATATTTCTCTTCAATCTGCATCTTGCTCTTGAAAAGTGTTAATAATCTCAGTATCAAAACAGAAAGTATTGTAAATATAAATATCATCTGAGGTTTTTTGCTGAATTGTTTTCATCATTTTTCCTGCAATTTTGAGTAACGAAACGTCTATTAATTTTCTAGAACAAGCACAAAATAAAAATCTTCACATTTCTCTTCAATCATCGTATTAATTTTAAATCTTAAACTTTCATTGAAAATTATTATTTATTTATTTATTCTTAAAAGTACAATAAATGTATGTCTTCAGCTGACAGATTTTTGCTGAACCATTTTTAGCAATCTTCTAGCAATTTTGATAAAAAGATTCAGAAATTCTACTGTTTAAATACTAGAGAAAGTTGCAGAAAAAAATGTCCACATTTGTCTTGATCTTGGTCCTGAAAATTATAAATTTTTAGGTTTTGTTTGAAAATTGTGCTTAATTTCCATTCAATTATCATATCTTGATTTCAGACTTCATTACTGAAAGTATGATAAATGTAATTTTTAGCTTACAATTAGAACTTTTACTGAATTATTTGTATCATTTTCCCAAGATTTTTGAGTAAAGTAAAAAACTAATTTCTGCTTTTTTACATAGCTGATTTGTTGATCAAAAAGAAAATCTTCATATCTGTCTTCAATCATCGTTCTGGTTTTGAAATACATTTCGAAGTCAGTTTTAAATATTGTTTTTTTAGGCCTTGCTCTTGAAATTATGATAAATCTGTCTTCAACTTAGGTTTTTTTGAATTGTTTATATCATTTTTCTAGCAATTATGAATAAACGTTTTTCATAGGAACTCAATACTTTTACACAGTAGAGCAAGTTTAAGAACAAAATCTTGGAATTTGTCTCTCAACTTAGAAGTTACAAATTCTTAGATTTGATTTTGATATTTTTAATTTTAATTTTTTAACATGTAAATTGAAACCAGCTCTGAAATTAATTTTGGTCACTCAATATCTACAATTTTAAGCTCATTGTACTAAGAA
>JARJDZ010005410.1:0-28554 GCA_030264555.1 Aleochara sp. GC000083 | reverse complement strand
CTCTGGCCTGGCCTCAAGAATCTTGCAGTGGGCTGGGTTTCGAATATTTTCGAGTATGAGTACTACTAGCGCCCCCATAGCGGATTTAGTTTGCGTAACAAAGTATCAAACAGCCTTAATGATTTCTGGTAATACTTCAACCATCGATTGCAAATTTGATGATCCTAATGTTAGTTATGAAGAAAGGTCAGTTTCTTGAAAATTTTGTAATGAAATTTCCATGAAAAATGTTTCAAACTGATTTCTATGATAGATTTTGTTTTAACTTTGCAACCAATCAAATTTAAATTCAATATCAAAGAAAATAATACAATCAAAAGAAGAATGAATAGCTTTTTTCAAATTCAAATAGAATGCAAAAAAAACAAGCTATCCTTTAAGGATTCAAGTTACAATATGTTTACGTCGCTATTCATACTTAATTATCCATTGTGTTGTGTAACTCAGTTAGTTTAGCATTAATTTGCTACTGAATTTACCTTATCGTCAATGAGCATCAGCACGTACATACTCGTTTCCTCATTGGTACTCGTTGTGCGGAGGTATTTCGCCCGGAAATTTATGTCCTTTGGGTGTGCGCGTGGCTGCAATTCGCGGCATCAGCCATAAAACCTCCAGATTTGTTGCGCCAGGCCTCTCTTTTTTGGCGTTTAATTCTCAGCGATGCTATAAAATATGCGAGCATTCAAACGTTCCTTCGTTCTCAAAGTTTCTTTGGTGCTTTACTCTTAAATACGCGACTTCTTCCCGCACACATTTGACTCTTTGATGTTGGTATTCACTCGGAAGCTTTTGACGTCGAAGACGTTTTTTTTTTCACGGACCGAAATAAAATCAAATACAATAGCTTTTAATGCGTAAGTAGGAAATTCCAAGGAAGATTTTCCTGGTTGGAAAGTTTGGTACGCTGATGCTGCGTTTTCGCAAATGCGCAAACAAACGCTTATTGAGTGAAAACTTCTTTAAATTTGATTATATGATTTAATGAATCGATTGAAAGTTGTATTTAGATATTTAGTTACCACAAACCGATTGTTTCATTTTTTTCATAGTAAAGTGCCACTTCCGGTCATTTTACAAATCATCCACTCACAATATGTTAAACATTTTAGTGTTGTTAGTTTATATTCCAAATTTGGTGGAAATCGGTCGAGCCGTTTGCGAGAAAATCGCCTATGAACTTAGAAAAATCATTTATTTATTTAAAAACATTAATAATTTATGAACAAATTTATGCAGGTCCATGAATATATAATAAACAATTTCCGAAAATTTGAAAGCATTTGGATAATCCGTTTCGAACATATTGATGAAGTTGAAGTTTTAAATTATTTTCACTTATTTTTTATTTATGCCTTTTGTTTACAAAATATTAATTGAATGAAGAAGTTTTGTCTTCAATTCCTACATTGCTGCAAAATCCCTCGATGATGCTTGAAGTGGATGCGTAGAGAGCAAATAAGCGCCTGAAGAAGCGATTAAAATAGTTGAAATTTTCCAAGCTTTCTTCCGAAACTTTATTATTATAAAACTTGAGATGCTGAAGCCTCGAGGAATGTTAATAAAGGAATTTTATAATTTTCGATGCTGTTCGTTCAACTCCGGGGAGTAATCTTTCTGGGCGGGGAAATAATTTGGCAAGGAAATTTACCATTAAAAACTGGGCGTGTATTTAATTACCGTTTGCCTAATTGATTGGTCACACTACAAATTACCCTTATTGGGTCATCGGGTTTGTGCAATCGTTTGTGCAAAAACGCAATTTCCTCTTATGCACTGCCGAATTTCAATCCGAACATTCCAAGTAACAACATCCATCTCTGGTTTGCAATTCAAAGTAGATTCCTGGCGAAAACTTCGCTTTTATAAAATATGCAATATTAAGGGTAGCACGCGCGCGGCTTTGAAGCGAAGCCCCAAACAAATTTTAATTTTTCCCCGCGCCTTTGATGCTTCTGCTTACAAAGCATCGAACTAAAACTATGCTTTCCGCATTTTTCGCATCTGCATAAAGTTAACCTTCGAGGGTAAAGGTGCTCTCTTTCGTTTGGCGTTTCGGAGGCTTTGCGCACTCCTGCTGGAAATATTGAAGAGCGTACGGGTACGGGTCGTGCTTGTTGAAACGGGAAAATCAGGAATCTGTGAGGAATATTTTTTGCGACTCTACTGCCTTTCAGTAAATCGCTTTAATACGGTTTTGAGTATTCGCCAAACTACCAATATCACGTAGATTTCTGTGGAGGCATCACAGAAAATGAATGCAGAAAAACGAAATCCATATTTTCAAGAGTTTTGGTTTATTTTTCGTCCTTGATGCTCTATGAGGTTTTCCATCAAACCAGGTGATACAACAAATTCTAAAATTCCCTGAATTTAATTTGCTGAGCAGAAAATTAAATGTAGAATTGAACCTTCTTATGTAACAATAAGAAAACATGACTTTTGTAGAGTGAATTCTTGTTTGGTGTAGAACTGAAGCAAAAAATTAGTCCCAAGATGGTAGATTTTACATGGGACGAGATTTTTTCGGTGGTCGTTGAGTGATGTAGTTCGTCTCGTTCGTCGTCTTTATGCGGCACAATTTCGGGTGGTTGATGGTGGATGTGCAGCAAGTTTCGGGGACAAAGTGGCGCGAGTGGTTGTCGTCCTCGCGTTCCTCTTTGTGGCAGTGCACGGGCGCACATTGTATCGCGAGATTGAATGGGCGCACAGGGAAATGAGAAACTATTATGAATATTGCAGAGGCGAGCTACTGGTATTCTTCGACGGCGTCCGTCGTCCTTGTGCCTTGAAGTCCTCTGTGTGTGTGGGTGGCAGGACAAGTGCGCTCTTCACTGCATGCACCAACCACGCTTCTTATCCGTGTACTCCTGTACGAGTAATGGTAATTTCCTTGGCGCTGAAGAGAAGAAGAAGAAGGAGTCGACCACCACCGCTGGTTCAGAACCAGCGAACTCGTCGGTTCCGCGCTTGTGAATCATATCGGTCGAAGGATCGCGATTTGTTGGAGCAGCCGCCCTCAGGGATTGCGAACCAGATGACTAGTAGTGCCCTCATACTTAGCAGCCACCGAAGAACCGAGTGGCTTAACATGCAAGTTCGGCTTTGTACTCGTCTCGTGAAACAAAAATGACAAGTTTATTAGTATTAGGAAAAAGGATCGACCTACATTCGTGGCTTCAACTTCTATATACATGGAGTTTCAGGATTCTTTGGGAAACCATTTCATGGACTTAGAAAGAAAAAAATTCAAGAAAAACTCGTCTTGTTCTTCTGTTTATCCTTCCTATCAGTTAACCACCTTTTGCAATGCGTTCTTTTTTGTATACCTACGCACGAAAACACAAGAAGTTGAGTACCATCATTACGACATGTAAATTACACCTTTTTATTTTTTACGCTTATATAAACGCCCACGCGTATACAAGAAGGATAATAAGGCCAAAGATGTACAATGTACAACATGCACCTCATTCCATTCCGCGTGGATCCTTCAGGATTATTATTATCTTCATCATCGTTTGTCGCTGCTTGTCGAGTGCCTTTTTTGCCATCGCCATCAGCAGCGTGAATGGCGCTCCGCGCCGAATTTCCATGCTCCATCCGCCCTTGTATTGCGTATCTTCTTCCGGAGCCTCCGCTCCTTATCGCGAAATTCGCGCATACAAATTCGTCCGTTCGCCGGCTTAAATTTACGACTCGCTCGTTCGACTTCAACCCCGAGCAGTGTTTCACGTGCCCGAGATGGGACAAGCGGTACAGATGGTGGGTGGGATGGTTTCAGCTTTGGCTGGATGGGACGGTACACGAACGGAAAGTGAAGGGACGCGAAGAAACAAAAAGGGACGAGAAGTTCGCGCTTATCGCAATATTGCGAGCGTATAAATATCACGAAGCCGTCTTGTCTCGCGATGTCGTTTCGCTGCGCGGATGAAGAATACGAAGAATACGAAGAAGGAGCGTGTTACCGATAACCGGGAAGACAGGAAACGGGAACGTGCGCACGTTAGGTGTATGTCATTTGTTTCAAGGATCATTCACATTTTTTGATTTGAATAATTTTACATAATTTTTATGTATTTGTAGTTTCAAAGTTTTTCGGAGTTTCATCCATGAAATATTAGTAAAATTGGATGGGGATTTCAAAATGTGGTTTCTATAATCAATTTGGGTGATGATTCCAATTTGGGTAGACTTGGATCAAAAATGGGACTTTTTTGAAAACGTAATAAGAACAGAAGTTGAAGGTACCACTTGACTTTTTGTTATTATCCTTGGAAGCAATAACTCCTTATTTTCTCAAGAGAATTCATCAGTTTTATTAGTCTGAACAAATTACAAAGTCTTCTAGTCAAAATTACATTCGGGCAAAAAGTGACCACAACTGGTGCACTCACAAGAGGTCGCTGGGTTAAATACGAAACGAACCTGTCATAGGACCACGTTATTAAAGTTGACAACGGTCGCAACCTTTCTTATTAAACGATAGGGACACGAATGCAGTCAACAATGTCATGTACACGCCAACTGCATATGTAATCCTCGGCGTTCTGGTTGTGTGACGGCAAATTCGCCATGCTTCGAGCTTTTAATTAAGCTCTCTGACGTACGGTTCACACACGAGGTCGTTTAATATTCGCCACCGACGGCGACGACCTTACACGATATGTGACATTAAACTTGTCGCGGTGGTTCCCAATGAAAATGAAATGTCATAAATGGTAAAACACCTCAACTAGTATTTTGCTAATATTCTTGTAACAAGCCCAATTTCATATTTGCTTGCTTTTTTGTTAACTGTTTACATTTCTAATTTACTTCTGACTGACCCATTTTCAACCATAAACAAACCCCACTTCTATTCCTTCAGTTTATGGTTGGTTTTGTAATGTTTAAGACAAAGCAGTTGAAGATAATAGGAAAAAAAGGAGGGTATGGGATAACATCTTTTTATTTCATGGTTGTACCTTAAGAAATATGGAAATTGCCAAATAAACAACGACAAAAAGATGAAACGCCTCAAGAAAATATCCGAGTAAACTGGAAAATCTTACGTTTCACATTTTATTACGGATTTTTGTTTTTTTTTGCTCCGCGTTTTTCATTGAGTGAGTGTGACAGCCGCAGGGTGCGCCCGCAGAATCTTTTTTGCTTTTATTTGCAAGGAAAAAAATTAGATATGAGCATAAATATTTCATATTTATTGTTATTGAATTGAAAAAGTTTCCATTTGTTTGTCGCGTTTCTTTTGTGCTGCACCAACGTTAGTTTGTCCCACAGGAAAGATTTTGCATAGGCTATCAGTTCAGTTTCGCCGTTTCTTTCCTTTTTTCCTTTTGTTGGACGTAAAATTTATGGCTGATAATAAATTTACTCCATCGAGAGAGATTCTGCCCAAAGCAAAGACAAACTTCTAGAAAGTATATCTCAGAATTGATATTTCCAAACTTATTAAAGAAATTTCATGGCAAATTTTAAAGTAGGATTTTCCTGCAATTTGGATATATAATTTGACAATTTCAGGATAATAGTTGATAATTTTTCCAACTTTTGAATCATGCATCCTTTTGATATTTCTCAATTCGTGTGAAAGTTCAATAAAATATGTGTTCATTGAGTATTGTGTGACTGACGTCTCTTATCAATGCGCCTGGTCAATTCACGTGTAAATGTCGAAAGTTTGCCTCAATTCGTTTTATCTGGTCGAATGAAAAGTTCAACTAGCACGTCCACAGCGTGCCAAAACGAAAAAAAAACTTCAAATCCCAGAACTCCTCTCGAAAGAGGCACAAAAGGAAGGCGGAAAAAGTTTGGCGTTTGATGAATGGGACGTTGTGAAATGCAGAAATTTCGATTACGTCCGGTTTCCAGCCTCATCCTCGTCCTGCTCTTCGTGTCCTGTGCGATTGTGTGGATTGCTGAAATTCATAGGGAAATGGATGGTGGCATTTGATCCAGAGGTCCACTATACTTTTCTGCATGCATACGTGGACAGCTTGTACTGTTATCAAATATATTGCCGCCTCGAATCGGACGCAATAGAACGTGCACATATATTATTCACTTCGAAGAGTAGCAAAGTTTATGCACAAACGTCATGGGAAAAATTTCCCCTAGAAAAATCTTTTTAGTCTACTTTAACATTCACAATTTCAACTATATTCTTTAAAAACAATGAGTTACAATTTTGATGATCATTTTTTTTTATCATTTTGATTCGATTAAGTAGGTTAATGAAGACATGTGCAAAAATTTTCACAAAACGAAAATTGCTCATATGTCAAAATGTAGGTGGCATTCAATCATTTTCCCGCTTTCCTTCGCGATTTATATTCTGCGAATTCTGTGAATTCGCGCGAAGAGATCGACTTTCACGGATAACAAGTTGAAAAATATATTTTCCCCGACAGGGAATCATTTCTTATTCGATTATTTTTCGGCGTGAAACCACAGGACATGTCGCTCATCCTGATACGCAAATTACGTGAAACCGAACGTGAAGAAACCGTACAGGGTTTTTGGACTCTTGGGGCTCGAGATAATATAATCTGCGATTCGTGGATGACATCGTGAATTTTGTCCGTGTGGGGCACATGGAATTTTCGCATTTTATACGCCGTGCCATTCTTCACACGCATGTGTCGGGCTCTTCGGTGACATGGATGTCAGGATGGCATCCAGGAGAGTGTCCTGGACTTTGTGCACGGTGTGCGTGTTGACGGCAAGCAACCATTCAATCATCGCGCCTTTTATATTCGACGTGCATTCGCAATCACGCGCGCTATTCATCCTGAAGGACGCCCGTGACTCTTCCTCCTCTTCCTCCTAATCGAATCACGCACCGCGTACCACAAAGTGCATTCGAGGAGATTATTACATTTAGGGATGTTCAAAAGTTCAATGGGTAATTTTTTAAAGCTTTCCAGGACGAAAACTCATCATATTTTTCATGGATGAAAATTTTAATTGTCATTGATCTATGATTTCTTGCTCTCTTCAAGAAACCAATCCAACAAGTAAAAACTGAAATTTGATTGTATATTTTCACCGGATGTTTTTACACTAAATAGGTACGACTTAAATTGCACATTGCGATCTCTTCTTCGTGAAGGCTTGAGATGAATGTGAGGCCATCGTGCATCTGCTGAAGACTCCTCCGACCGACGCTGTCCTTATCTCTAAGTCAATAAATTGTAGAAATTGTTTCAGATACGGTATAAGCCCCACGTCGCAAGTATCTTCGCTCATATTGTGTGTATGAAGATGAATGATACTTGCGCGCAGTACAAGAAGAAGGTGCACTTTCTGGAAATATATATCATCGCCATTATACAATAATTATTGTCCGCTGCGGTGATAAATGGCGTGCTCGTAAATAATTCGCCGAGTGCAGCCGAAAAAATGATGCATTAGCATTCGATTCGAGTGCACTAATCAGATTAATAATATTGCCACGTATTGCAATTGTCTGCCAGAAGTGTGTAATTAAGTGACGTTTTTTACGCTTATCTAACTGCCACCGGCAATTACAAAATAATGCATGAGTGCCGTTTTTAAATTGCGAATAAATTCTGGCTAATAATAATGCAACTGCTTATAAGTACAAATTTTCAAAAAGAATAAAAAAACATGCGAAAAGTAACATCAACCTGAAAAATAAATCTGAAAATCCTAAGAAATACCTTTTTAATTCCTCATTCAAATCGAAAAGTTTCAAAGTTGTAAATTAATGTTGCTGATGATAATTTCCAAATTTCCTTATACGTCAATACATACTTGCAAATAATTTCGCACCAACCAATGAAATAAGCGTTTAATTACACATCTGAATCCATTAAATCTCTTATTTAATTGCACGCAAAATCTATACGAGTTGTAAACAGATACTTTTTCTTGAAACGTGTCAATAAAAAACACAAAATTACACAACTATCCTGCTATACATTTGGCGAATTAATTACACGCATTGCACGCCAGACGACACACGTTTTGTCACTTGTACAACAAGTGTACGCATTGCAAATTAAAACACATTAAATTGCATAAATTAATATGAAAGCAATGTGCGCGTGGCTGCAACAATTTTCAATACAACTTCCAACGCAGAGCGGACGAGGCGCCGCTATTGATTGCGCGGATAAAATAATGTTGCCATTTCTATAAACAAATGCAAAATGCGGAATGGAACGTGCAAAAAATACATTGCAATTCCCATTTTAAATGCGGGCCGAAGCATCAACGTTGATTATTTTATTTCATTCGCTGCACTCGCGCTACTTTTCATCGTGTATCTGCGCGGACAAAATGTGTTGAATGCAAAATAACGTTTTTATTAAATTTGTGCAAATGCGCGAAAATGCCATAGCGGAAAGCTCGCACATTGCATAGTGTGCGCAAAAGTGAATTTCGGTGCAAAGCATGTCAGCTGGATCAGGATGAATGAAGGAGTGAAGCCATTGGTTTAAAATGGGAATATTGAGTCGGTTTGGAAATTCTGGAAGTATTATCTATGGTTATTTTTAGAGTGCTTCTGGTTTTTCAACGATTCCAAACGTTTCAAAAGTTTCCAAAATATTGTACACCTTGAAAACTTGATAGGTTTACTTATACTGCTTTAGTTTTTAGTACTGAACTTAGCTTTGGCTTTGTTGATGATCAAATTTATTTCTTGTTTTTTTTCTGACAACTGAAGAGCAAAATTTGTTTTGCTACTTTACTTTTTTTCAGATAATATCAATTTGGACCTTCAAAAATCAAAACTTTTTCTACTTATTGTTCTTTGACGAGTATTTCTTCATTATGAGTAACAATTTCTAAGAATGACTAATTTGTTAACTTCATAGTGAGAACCAATCAATTTGATAATTTTAATTTGCAGCAGGAAACTTTGATATTCCAAGAATGTAAAATACTTTCGAAGACAATTTGTAAATATTTCAATTGCTTATTGAATGTTCCTCAGCATCCATAGTCCTGGGCTTCTTGTGAATGGACTTGTAACAAGTAACAACTTGTGATTGAGTGATTGATTGCCTGTGTTACGGTAGAGGAATTGAATATTTCAAAACACACAAGAAGCAAAGCTTGTTCGCGCACAACCTTCTTCACGTTTTAGCCCGAATGCGCACCTCTTACTCTTTTACGGCTGCCGTTGTTGGTTGTTGGTTGTTCTTCGCTGTTGTTGCTTGTGCGCTTTTGGCTTTCTGTGTTTCGCCTTGACATTGACTCTCTGGGACAACAACGAACGAGTCGCGCGCGTTTATGTGAGCAACAACGCTCTTAGCCATTTAAGGATTTATTTCCATGTCGACTCAGTTCATCTTTCAGCTCACGTTGTTGTCCATGCGCAGCACGTGCATGTGTGTGGTAACATTGTAAATCTATCCATCCGGCGACGACGAAGCGACCGAACGCCGATAAATTCGATTATTTTTCGTGCGGTGTAATAATATTATGCTAGATGGAGTAATTGATGGAGTTTAGCCTGCCTCCGTTTAACCTTCGACTTCTTCGACGGTCAGAAACCGATCATGTGTCTTCAGACATTCCATTCCTTCATAGAAATTCACACTTTTTTCATTTTGTTTTTGGGGGGCAATCATTGATTAGCATTTGAGTTTGAAATGTGTCAAGAGGAAATAGTGACACAAAGAACCATACTTGGTTTAAAGGTAATATGGGCAAATGCTGAAGACAATGGCTCGAAACTGGAGCGTGAAAGCGAACACGACGTTTGATAAGTTCAATGAAAACGCGCAACGAGTGGTTTGTTCATAATTAATAACCGCGCTTGTCGGCCGCTTGTAATTGAAGCCGTAATTAAACCGACATGAAGCTGGTCTTCTATGGGTCTCGCTCTTTCCTGTTGTCTCCTCATGGGCATCCCGAATGTCTGTCTGGACTACATCAATGTGCAAAAACAATGGCGTGTGTGTGCAGTATGCACATTTGCTTGACACGAACCGCTCGATGTTGACCTTTTCTTCATTCAACCTGAGGGACGTGTTTCTACGTACAGGGATTTCATGCAAATATTCACTTGATACCACTCTACAATTGACTTGATTGAATTCCTTTAAAATAAATTTCCAAATTAATGATAGAAGTTGAACTTATTTATTATTACAAGGATTTATCTTATTTTAATGAAGGACACACTTTTAATTTCCCTCGATGTATTTATTAATCAAAGGAATAACCAATTTCAGATCTTTTAGTTAACATAAATTTAGATAACAACAAACAAAATTGAATTTTATATAACAAATTATTGGTACTTTACGTTACATTTTGGATGAGAAATATAGACGATATTTTAAAACTTTGAATTGGTACAGAAGTACTTTCTAAAAGTTTTAAACTTCATATAAATAACATAACAAAAAATAACAAAGAATTAAAATTTACAATTGAAAAACAAGAAAATAAACAAATTAATTTCCAGGTCATAAATATAAAGAAAAAATATTTTTAAAAACAAATGTGAAACTTAACATTTACCGGAACTGTAATCCAAAAATTATCTATCAATTCCAATAAATCCAAAAATGCTTTCTTTCAAAATTCAATTCAGAGATCTTTTTCGATTCCACTTTCAAAAACAAATTTAAAGATAGAATTAGAAACTATTAAAACATTTGGACTAAAAAAAGGATTTAAAGAACAAGAAATTAATAAATAAACCCCAAAAAAGAAATCACAGAAATATCTTAATACAAAACATTATTTTTTTTTTAATTTTCAGTACAACAATTTTGTTACCAACGAATACAAATTTAAATCATAATTTATGTGAGTAATTTATCAAGAATTAATCAAATTTTGGAAATTTGAAACGCATAAAACTGGAATTCATAGATCCTTTATAGCTTCATCATATCTCATATTTTATCCGATCAAATCTTCAGATTTCCATAAATTATTCATCCACAAATTAAGCAGTGATATGTCCATTTCCACTGACCACACACAACGATCTCGCTTCCATCGTATTTATAGAGCATTCCATCTTTGAATCTTCTTCAGTTTCTTGTTAATTTGTGTGAAACCGACCAAACATTTCCTAATTAATTAGTTTGTTATGTCCCACTTGTTCCTCTTTCTCTCCAGAGTGTGGAACAATGTCTATCGCATCGACCCAACATGTTGGAAGAATCCAGCGAAACCGAAACTAATATTAAAATCCAAGAAAACTTGTCGACGAAATTCACTAAATTTACAACGCACATGTGACTTTAATTGCATGCCAGAAACGAGGAGTTCTGGTGAACGCATCAACAACAATCCGCTCTTGTTATTTATGCTTCTTATCGGTTTCGTCACTGCTGTTTCTTTTTATCTGTTGAGAATTGAGAATTTTGGAGTGCTGAACAAAGTTGAAATGGTTTCCGAATTTATGTGCCATTGCATCAAATGAGTTGCATGTTTCATGGACATATTCTGGTTGCATTTGACTGCAAAGTCATTAAATGTTACTGCAATCTCATTAGGAGTAGTTATTGTTTCCGGAATCGAGGTGCATTGGCTTCCGGTTATTATTTTTCCGGTAGTTTCGTTTGGGTTTTCAATTTCAATCTATATTTCCGCCGATTCACTATAGAGGGCGTATCATGTCCAATTGACGACGAAATATTCAATTTCGTATTTGAATGAATCTGAAGTAACTTTCAACGAAGTTATTCATGCCCCTATAAACTTATGAATTTCCTTGGATTATTTTCCATTTTCCATTTGCATTCGCGTATTTTCTCCATTGCTGGCAACATTTCGTGACTTTAAATTAATTCTAAATTAGATTCGCATTAATTCACCGCAGTATGTCTGCATGAAGCAATTTCTATTAAGGCATGAAACATTTCCCTCAACTTTGACGTATATTTTATTACCCTGAAACGCTTTCCTTGCGCTATTTTCTTTGCGGATTAAGCTTTGATAAAAATCGTAAAAGAAGTTCACCACGCAGATAATCATATAATCGTAAAATAGTTTGACCGACTTTTGGCCGGGTGAAAATAAGGCGAATAATTGATGGACTATTAAAAAACAATGAAACTTTAAACGGGTTGTAGTTAATATTTTATGCGTACGTTCTTTGACATTCCCGTGGGTGACTTCTCTTTCGACGAACGGAAGTCGGAAGTGGGTTTATGTAGGTTTTATTGCGCGCAAATAAAAATGCAATAAGAAAGGCGATTGACGATGCATTTGCGTTCTTCTTGTTCAATTTTTGAACGCCGACATCTCTCTGTTCCCACACACTTCTTTTCAACCATCCGGGAAAGTTCTCAAGTTTGGTCGGATTCGTTCCGGGATCGGCCATCATCTGTGTTTGTTTGATGTTTGCGATAGCGCCCAGCAATCCGCTGCTTTCGGCGTCTGCACGATTCGTGAGGTTATGAGAATATTTGAGAGCGACATATCGAATAAGAGATTGTTTGTCGTTTGCCAAGGAGGAATACGGGGATGGATACGGAACGGATGCAGGAGACGACCCACGATGTGTCATACGTTTTCCAATGTTACGTATTTGTTTTGGCCGAATGCCAACCAAACTTTAACTTGTATATTGCGTTACTGGATGTCCCCGAAATTTTTCAATCATCCCAATCATTTTTTTATCCGGAAATTCCCACCCGGAAATGTACCAAAACACAGATGTGACAAATCCGTTAAATTGTCCAATTCCTCTTTGACTGCAATCAATTCCAAAAATGTCCTTTTGGCAGCATTTTCGAAAAGACCATGTGTCAAAACCGGAAATTTCTTGGACTTGCCGAATCTTATCATACGTGTGTATATGCATGTTCAAGTCGTCGTAATACTTACAAACAAGTAACTTGTTATCTTTTCATGGCATTGCGCACATGTGAATGTTTCATCAATTCGTCGTCGTCGTCGTCGAGTTTTGGTGCGCGCTGGGAATTTCCTGGATCCGGGGATGGCGCGCCGTGTTGCAGAGAGTGCATTTTATTGGCCATCTCTTTGGGGCCGAAATGACAAACTCCTGGACGCACGTTCGGCCCGTCTCTCGCGGGACAACTGTTTTATTTCCGTCGGCGACGTCGTCGTCGCGATTTTATTTTCATCATTGTTTCATTGCCGTGCATGTGCCGATTGAAGGTCCTTCTTCGGGTTACCATCCATTTCAATTTTGCGAACATGCGCAATCCGATTGCATGTGCAAGCTGCGCACCAGGATACATTGTCCTTGGAATATAATAAATCGGCTGGCGAGCAGGAATTTTATTGAAAAGTTGAAATTGTGCTCCAGAGCTTTCGCCCTGATACCTGTGGCCATCATAAATTTCGGAACGTACAATTTTTATGTCTTTGCACATGCAACTTGCAATTTCTTCGTGAGCTGCATTCAATGCAAGGATTTTCCCACCCTAATTTTAAGATTTTTTAGTTTTTTGGGTTATGAGAAATTGGAGGGAGCTCTATAATTCAATTTCTAAAAAAAAGTTTCAAAATTAAAAATTACATTTGGAACAAAAAACCATTTAAAATTTACTTTTTGAAATGTAAAAAATGACGCGTATCATTGATTAGATTTATTAATTAGATGATAGATTAAAAAAATTAACTCAGTCCAAATTTCAAGTAGAACAAAGGTTCAAAAGTTTTGAAGATTTTTGCAAAAAACATCAATCTTTGTTGCTTTTTAAATATCAATGCCTAGATATACTCAAAATGATAAGACTAACCTAAAATTTTAATTACAATAAAAGTTATAGCAATTTAATTTTCCAATTTTACTTATTTTTGATATTTGCAAAACAAAATTCTCTTAAATTAATGATAGTATTTATTATTATATGGATTGCAAAAAATTATTTTAACCCAAAATTCCAAGTTGTAATCATTTGAGTTTTCAAAAAGGAATTAAAAAAATGTGATTGATCCAACATGTGAATTCGGACAAAAATTCTTCTCTTTTTTGAAATTTTCGAAGAAAATAAATATTAGTTATTCTAAGATGTTATCAATATTCATAAGTAGGTAAACATTGATGGAAAATTTATTTTAGAAACTATCTGATTTTGAAGTATTTTTTATTGGAAATCTGTCGAGCTTTATTTCAGTGCAAATTTGAAGAACATGAAAACTGTCAAATTTTCCCATGGGACATCTTCGCAGTTCAATATTTCATATTCCTACGTGAGGAACAAAATTGTCCTCAACAGTCCCTTGTTCCAATCTTGAAACTGCTGCAAGATATATCATTGTCAGTTTGTTTCACGTCCTTCAATATATCTGAAAAGTTTTGATGAGTTTGACTATGAAGCAATTTCATTTTGGCGCTTTTTCATTCCTCCACTTCCGGTGCAGATTTTTGTTGGCAGTTTTAGCGTAGCAAATCTGGGCCAGTTTGAAGCAATTGTTTGCATTTATAATTGTGCGGTTGGTAATTACTTTTCGGCCTAGCGTATTTACCGAATGAATAAATGATAACGCAATAAGGATTATAATGGAAGGATTGCAGCAAGAGTATATGCGTGAAACACAGGCTGCTGCTGGTGGTACCATCATGGATTATTAATAGAATATCTAACGAGATGAGAAATTAAGTGCCTAATTGCAGCGCGTGCAATATTTACGTCATACGCGTGTATTATTCACGAGGAGCGAACATGTGGGCCGGAAATTGCAAATTCGCCCGGCGAAATTTCGCTCCCCGAAATAGGATTTTCATATTTCTCCAAACTCCTCCTCCCAACGCATCCAGCATATCATCATGGTAGCAAGTAGAAAAATGGAAAATGAAAATGTGCATCGGTTCGTGCCTAAAACCGCAACGCGTCGCGGTCGCGCCAGCTCCATTCGCAACGCATCCATACCGGAAGTAACAGCAGGACTAAAACGCGAGTGCTGATTTGGATGGGGAATGATGGGCACATGTAGCAGTGTTGGATGGTTGGATCCATGTGTCCTCCCCTGGATCCATCCTGATGTCCCACAACGCAATGAACAGTTGGTTCGGTTTGAATGTTTCGTTGTGTGTGCGAGAGGATGATGGTTGGAATTGAGTTTGGGATTGGGACCACCGTCAGACCACCCTCGAGTACAATGCACGTCCGATGAGTTTCATATTAAATTGGAGGCGCGTTCAGTAATCGGCAACGCGCTATTCAAAGCTTAGTGATTATTTAATGGCGAAATCCAGAGGATTAGGATATTGAAACGTGTCTATTGCCATCGGACAATTTCCAGGCGCTCTCATCCAAGAACAGGGGCTGTTCAGTGCCGTTTGCCTCTTTGCATGCGTACCCCAAACAATGTGTACATTTAATACACGTCCCGATATATTCTCTCGGGTTCGGATCAACTATTTTGTGTGGGAAGTGTTGAAACAGAGTTTCTGCTAGTTCATACTCCATTCAATTTCATTGGTCTCTCTATGATATTTGGTACATATTTGTTGAAGGATATTTGCGATGGATATTTGTGAGGTAGTTTTCTGTCTAATTTTAGTACCAATCAAATTTCTCTGAGATTCCTTTTTGGACTCAAAACATGATTGATCCCATGTTAGAATTCTCAACAATAGAACTTCAGAATTTTGATGATACTACTGGAACAAAACTAATGAAATTGAAAATCTGTTCTGAAAGGTAATTTTGCAAATCAGAACTTTATGTTATTGCTTATGACAAGTAGAGCGAGACGAAATAATTGCAGGATTCGCTAACATTAGTGCCAACCCACATGCAGAGCTTTTGCTTCCGGAATTGGATGCGTTTAGTTAGTTAGTTGCACGTTTTGCAAGTTGAGTTAGTTTACGCCATTAACCAGTTACCATCCGCCTCCCATGACGCCCCCATCCGAACGTGCATTTGCCGTCCCCGAAGGCTCTCTCTTTCCATCCAAGTCTAGGCCCATTTCGCCAAACCCCGAAGACCTCGACCGACCGGTTGCACTGTGGAATTACCAACAGTTATAGTGGCAGTTAAAGCAATCTTGCTGGCAATAGTAATTGTAATACCAGTATACGGAGCACACGGCGAGTGCCAGTTACAGCGCGAACAAACATTGATTCAAAGCAATTTCCGCACTTTTCCCCCTTTAATTAATTAGCAGCGCACACCGAGCGAACGCGAGTAATCTCAAGACGGCCAAAGTGCGTCACAGGAAATGGTGGTCGCTCCATTGCTATCCGCGTGTACGTGCTCATGTCGTCTTGGCCCTCATCTACGAAGGTTCTTGGTCCAACAATTCCAGAATCCTTCCTGCGCGCGCAGACACCGAATCTCTTGATGCGTAGCCGAGCGGAATCTGCGAACATGCCACAAAGAAACAATTAGCGATGAAGTAATTTCGAGGATGGCGCCTCAAGTACTGCCATGATTCCTTGCAATTCGCACCAAATTCGCCAAGTTTCTCTCATTGTTGCAACATCCCACATTGGCGATTTTTCCCTCTTTCGGCTTTGTCTGCCCTGGCAATATCTGATGCCGACCAAAAAGCGTTCGTTCAATTTCGGCACGCGTTCGAATCGACTTCCAAGTTGCCAACAATAGCGCCAGAAGAACCATGCAATAAGCTATACAATACCGGATGAGATTCTGTGCGGTGGCGCAAGACAATTTCTAATTGAACGTTAAAACTTCTTCTTCAATAGTTGCGCACTCGGTTTGCGACGCGCATTGTTGCTGATTTGGTAGAAAAAGCGCCGCCGTCAGTGGCGAGCAAACATTGGAACGAGCAAAGTTGGCAATTGGCAATGAAGAAAACATGTTATCATAAGTTTGTGCACACAATGCATGAAGGAAAGATGGTGCATGATGAAAAACACGTCGCCAACGTGTCCAAATCAAACAGGCAGCAACAACATTTATCCATCTGCAAGAAGTCTTCAGTTGGAGGACAAGTTCGCAATGGTTCAATGGTGAATGGCTTTAATTAAATTGAAAACATTAAATGCACCCAGTTTTAAACAAAAAGTGAGACAATTACTTATTATAAAAGTTTATCTTTGTTGGTAACTAGAGGCTTTGTTCATCGAATGTTCCAATTTACAAAATTCAATATTTTACTGCATCAAATCATTTTTCAATTATTTTTTGGTTATTATATTTTGTTGTGAACACCGAAAGATTCAATACAATAATCAATTTCTTTTCTTTTCCAGAAAATTTCCAACACTCAGAATTCCATTCTAAGGTGAGTTTCTTTGATATCTTATTTACCTCTTCTTCAGTTGGGGAACTCCAAATATCTTCATGTGAAGATTTCTTAATGTTAATTAAATTTGGGAGTTGATTGTCATTAAATCTTCAATGTAAACGCAGTAACATGTACTTCATGAACATATTTCTGCTTTGATATATTGCCATGTTCGCAAATTTTGTCATTTTGGTAACGAATCACGTACGAGCAATATGAAAACGTACGCTAAGCATCGTATATTTTTCATGTGTCCTCATTCCACGCCCGACAATATTGTGTTCTGTAAATACACATCTCTCTCTACACAAATGGCACAAATTCTGAAACCATCGCATCGCGTCTGTCTCTGAGCAACAACAACGATGTGCGTATTGCAAGCGTACGTACTCTACGTCTTTATTCTTGTTTTATCATTCAGCGAGCACCCGCGCTCGTCTCGCATACCTTTTTATCACGGATACGACGTTGTACACACCGTGCACGTATGATGAATTGGGAGACGTAAAGATGGCTCTCCATGTTCGTGGATGCGATGCGATTTCATATTCACCGTGTGTCAGATGCGTATATGCTCCAAATATATTTGGTACGTTTGTTAGACGAGTCTTCTTCGGCGCTTTGTTGTATGCTGATGAGCGTCGGCGGTTCCTCTTTAGTTGTCGAGTCGTGTGCTACGTGCGACCCGGACAAAACGGAAACTTTGCTACATGCTTCCTCGTTCTGATCGTGTGATGAGTGAATAATCTCTTTGGATGAGCGAAGAGAGTCTTCCTATTGTTGGTGTTCAACTAGATGAAGCGGAGAATGATTGAAGATGGTACACCTTGTCAGTTCCCTCAACAAGAAGTAATTTCTGCGTAAGTAACATTTTGTAAATCGACAATTGGCATTTGAGAGTTAATTAAATTTCCAATAAAATGATGTCTGAATCATTTTTTAAGACCTTCACTTACTGAGATATCGCTTATAGAAAATTAATTATTAAAAACAGAAAAAGGGGAAAAATAATAGTTTTTCGTCAAATTGACGACAATACCAATAGCATTTTTAGATGGAATTTCGCAAATGTCTAAACACCAATCGAAAGTATATTAAATTACCTAAAAATTACCGTCCGAATTATTCGGATTGGACTTCCGCTTCCGAGATAACACATAAAGGATTAAGTAACTGTGATCATTATGTCTAGGCAAATTGGCGACAATACCAATAGCATTTCCGGACGGAATTTTGAAAATCTGTGAACGTCATTTGAAACTATATTAAATTTCCAATAAAATGGTGTCTGAACTATATTCATAGGACATAAACTTACTGAAAAACTGCTGATAGCAAATTGATGATTAAAAATAGAAAAAATGACAATGAAAAATAATCATTTTAGGTCAAATTGACGACAATACCAATAGCATTTCTAGATGGAATTTTGCAAATCTCTAAACACCAATCGAAAGTACATTAAATTACCTAAAAATTTCAGTCTGAATTATTCGGATTGGACTTCCGGTCCCGAGATAATACATAAAGGTTTCTGGAATTGTATTCATTATGTCTAAGCAAATTGACGACAATACCAATAGCATTTCCGGGCAGAATTTTACAAATCTGTAAACGGCATTTGAAAGTATATTAAATTTCCAATAAAATGATTGCTGAATCATAATTATTATTGTTGATATTAGCTGTGTTAAAGAATGATAAGATAAGTACTTTTAACAATTTTATTAATATATTAAATTTTACCATTATTCAAAGGTAAAGCTGTACTTTTTAAAAATTTGTACCAACATGAACATTGCTTGGATGAACTGGATGAACTTTTCAAGAGCGATAAATAATCCTGCTGGAAGAAACTGTCGCATTGAATGAGTAGATTTCGGTATGCGCGCATGTTTTCGAGTTGAAATTCCCCATTTCGGCCTCGTACAAGTTGCCATACACCGGAGAGAAATTCAAAGAAAGTATCTTGTTGCTTGACACTCTAAACAAGCACCGATTAAATATCTCTTCCCCGTGTTGGCTGGTGCCAGGAAACAAACGTGCGCCGCTGCGTTGTTTGCGTACTCTTCTTCCAGTTGTTGCTGTTGTTGTTGTTGCTGGTTGTTGTTCCTCTTCTTGTTGCCTTCGCGGCGCTGTAGAGTGTGTGTGTGCGCGCATGCTGGCGCATTGAATCAGTTTGTTTGTTTTTAATGAATATAATAAATAACAGCGTTTTGTATCTTAAATGTTTCGACGTTGCCGTTAATTTATGGAGGACGGCGCGATAATTTATGACGTGTTAAAGGTAATGCTCGCTGTTCCTGCAGCCTCACGTTCGCGTAAACCCAAAGGTACATACCTCCCGAACAAGTCACATCCCGGGATGTGAAAGTGTCCATGCGTATTCACGCGAGTGTGGGAGAAATTCAAGAGAGAGCATCCAAGAAACAATCCAGCTTGAACTGGGCCTCATTTGAAATTAAATGTCCGTACACGTTGTTTGCTCGGTTTAGTCGGATGTTTTGCATCATAAATACGATGGATTATCCTCGAGACAAAGGAGGAAGGATGCGAGGAGTTAGGATGGAATGTGGAATTCGGAAAATGTCGTAAATATCTTAAGTTGCGCCAATTGAATTTCACGCCTCATTAATTGATGCACGTGCGAGAAGCTTCGTTCGTGGTTCATCTCTGCAAGGAGGCATCATTTCTGCAAAACTTTGTTCGTGGTCGTGTGCGAATGGTGCAGCAACGGTTTTATGGTCATCATAATAATATCGCGTAATTTATGCTTGTGGATTATGCCACTGAAGTAAACGGCAACTTGTTACTCGAAACGACTTCCAGCAACATTCATGCAAATGTGAATTCTCAATGACAGGATTGATAAGTGCACTCCTTCCGCATTTGTCCATTCCGCGCATTTTCAATGCGAGTACCATAATACTGGTTTATGGTCGCAATCTGCAGTTGTTAACTTCTTTGCGCTTCTTTGCGTGCAAAAACGCGTCCGCTTTTTAAACAACGCCGATTAATATAGCAATAATCGTGAATCAGTATTATAAACTCCCATCGGGGGCTTTCATAAAAATATTCTGGATTATCGGTCTCGATATTAATTTCTACATTAAGATTTTACCTAATTAAACTGTAATCTACCATTTTATTTTTATTATCATCCGTGCTCATATAAATTATCTTCTTTTTTTTTGAACGTTCACATTTTTATACCTCGAATAATTCTGAATTATTTTAATACTTAATTCAATTTTGTAATTGAATTATAAAAATTAATTTCTTCATTTGTCATCCACCAACGAATGAATTCAATATCAAATTGAATGACACGTTGCAATTATTATTTCAACATTTGATCGAAATTGAATACTGTCGGATGTCGTGCCGCACCAGGAACTCTTTTCCTGCTGATATGGGTAATTAATTTAAATCTGTCACTGCTGGGCCGGCAATAAATCGCATAAAAGTGACGTTTTATTGCATTTTAATATAGAAATATGCTGGACGTAATAAATTGTGTACAAAACCGCGCGCGCAGAGCTGCAACATAACCAGGGGTCTTAAATCAAGCATTTAAATGTATAACAATGATTCATTATCCTCTGCATTAGTGATAAACCAAAAACCGTGCACATTCGCACATGCATAATGCAACGTGTAATACACGAATAGGTGAAACCATGTTCCAACATGCACTCGATATCACAGAAGGTATTAACTTTGTTTGTTATGTGTTGTGCACCCAACGATGGTCGATGGTTCGCGCGAGTAAATTCTCGCGAGTTAAGCGCTAAAACAAAGAACATAAAATCATAAAATGCACCCATATATTTGCATTCGTTTTTCTGTAGTTGGGCTGCCATGGTCGGGGAAAGAGAGCCTCGGACATATTTGTACAGAATTTATATTTATTTATGTGATGTGGAGGTCATGTGTGTATGCTGATCATTGCTTGCCATATATCAGTGTATCTTTTGCATCGAATTTGTAAATGTATCATAAATATTCGCGAGCATGCGGATTTATTATTTGGAATTTTCATATATTTTCGTTGTGACCTAGATTTGCTACGCCCAACTTATCAAATATCTTTTACTGAATTTTCTGGATGAGCACATTTAATTTCAATAATGAACCTTTCAGACATTCCTGTATTTGGATCAAATAGGTTACTTCAAATTCTTCGGATAATAAAAATTATAATTTTTGCCATATTGACGACAATACCAATAGCATTTCTAGATAGAATTTTGCAAATGTCTAAACGCCAATCGAAAGTACATGAAATTACCTATAAAATAATGTTTGAGTTATTAAAATTGGACTTCCAGTTCCGAGATAATACCTAAAAGATTAAGAAATTCTGATTACAATGT
This sequence comes from Aleochara sp. GC000083, assembly GCA_030264555.1. Taxonomy (NCBI): domain Eukaryota; kingdom Metazoa; phylum Arthropoda; class Insecta; order Coleoptera; family Staphylinidae; genus Aleochara; species Aleochara sp. GC000083. The sequence goes on along the minus strand of JARJDZ010005410.1, from coordinate 7,012 downwards.
CTAATTAAATTGACGACAATACCAATAGCATTTCGCGGCGGAATTTTGTAAATCTCTATCCGGCATATGAAAGTTCATTAAATTTGCAATAAAATGATGTTTGAATTGTTTTCATAGGTCCTTCAGTTCCTGAGAAATTATTATCAGAATATAGACAACATTTAAATAGGAAATCGAGTGTTAAAGTGATCATTTTAGATTGAATTGACGACAATGCCAATAGCATTTTACAAATGTCTAAGCACCAGTCGAAAGTACATTAAATTACCTATAAAATGTGATCTGAATTATTAGAATTCGGTCCCGAAATAATAGATAAAAGAATATGTAATTGTGATCATTATGTCTAAGCAAATTGACGACAATACCAATAGCATTTCTGGATGGAATTTTATAAATCTGTAAATGGCATTTGAAAGTAGATTAAATTTCCAATAAAATGCTGCCTGAGCCATTTTTATAGGACTTACACTTACTGAGAAACTGCAGTCTGAAAATTGAGAATTAAAAATTGGAAAAGGTGCAATGAAAATATTAATTTTTGGCTAAATTGACGACAATACCAATAGTATTTCTAAATGGAATTTTGCAAATGTTTAAACAACAATCGAACGTACATTAAATTACGTAAAAAATATGGTGGGTTTGGTAAAACCGGAAATTCATTTCCATATGACGACATGCAAGATATGATTCACAAAATGATTCATAGTCTTAATGCATCATGCAAGTTACTATCACCTAGGGAATTTTCATGACAGGTCTGCATTTTCTTGTACCAATTACAAATTGAAGGATATTTCATTCGTTCTGAAACAAAACTTAAATATTTCAAAAGTAAACTACAACCAAGATTTCCTTGGATACGAAATCGTAACAGTTTGTACGTGACCAAAAGAGTAATGCGTCCTCAAGAACCATTCCCATTCCTTCTAGTGTCATATTTAATTATTAAAGATTGCTGGTCTCCAATTAAAGCCACTGAGGGGGGTGCACTTTTCATTCGCCGTTTGGACCCGCCACTCTCTTTCTCTTCTACTTGGGTCCAAGTGTCTCCCGTTGCAATTTTAATTGGACCCCGTTCGTGATTTGTGTCCGTAATCTTATGTATTATATGGTGGCTCTGCGCGCGAACGAAATAAACGAAACGCGGTCTCTCGCGATACTTATGGCACTCGGAGGATTCGTTACTTATGTCCTGCATTGCGATTGTAACATGAAGCACAAGATGCGCGTTACGAGAGGAGCAGTGAGGAGAGGAGAGCTGTAAAGCAAAAAGTATAATGAACGACGACGAGCGCCAGCAGCAACAGCATCAGCCACCCAAAGAACACTGCTTTGGTCGCGCGCTGCTATGGATGGATACAAGACGCAAGGGCGAATTAAAAATAAATCGCTAACTCGGCTGGATGTTGGACCCAGCGCGCCAAACGAATGCCTGCAAGCATTCCGCAATGTTTTGTAACTGAAGTAAGATTGTAACTTATTAATTAAAGCCGGTTGCGAAAGGGCTTCGTAAATATTCGGCCTCTGAGTCTCCTGGGGTTTTGTCGCCGCGAAAATGATTCGATGGTGTCACGCTACAGTAAAAAGTTCGAAAAGTTTCAGAGAAAGGTGTCAGAGTTTTGTTTGAAATCATTTCTTTGGTTCTTTTTGATGAAAAAATATTAATTGCTTTGAACGTTTAGTTATGTTGTTTATCTCACATGGGACATGAATGGTTACTTCTTTGTACCATTTACGTCGTGGTAGAATTGTGAAAGCGTTTGCAGCGGACACATTTCCGCGCTAATGAAGTTTGGAATGGGGTTCAAGCTTCAGCCCAAACATGGGATATGGCGAAATATCCCTTATGTAATTGTATTTGACCCTTAGAATCCGTACAATTCTTCCTCGGATATCATTTTGTATAATCTACCAGTTTGAGTTTCCGGGACATTTTGCCACAAGAAGGAAATCAGGTCTTTGGAATTTTTCCTCGAAGGATGAACACCCTGTATTTTGGTATCTTCAGGCAGTGGGTGAAAACGCTCGGACATTATTGTAACCTTAACAAAGAGAATTTGTGCAGCGAATATCCTCAACTCATCCAGTTAGTTTATTATAAAACTTGCAGCGATTATGATTTCGTGCAGAAATAAACTTTCCCAGCATTACGAGTTCTTTGCATTGGATTTCTTTGTGTCCATTTGTGCCATCTCCTCCACTATTTGTGTAACAACGGTTGCTTTGTGTTGGACCATCACCGAAATCCGAATGGGCGAACTTTTAATTAAAGGAAAATTGCACAAATATAGTTTCAATCCTGAAATAATATTTACGAAAATCGGAGGGAACCTATTTGGATTCGGAACCTATTTGGGATTCATAACTAAAGCCGCCTCGACGAAAAGCAAACAAATTGATGAGAATACACAAAGTCGAAAGGGCCTTCTCTCGGCGCGGCGTCGAATTAAACGAAGCGGTGTGTGCCAAAATGCTAAATGCGGCTGAAAGCAACCCCCCCAAACCCAGGGTTTTGGCCAAAAGGAAACGAGAGGCGATTCGTTAAAATCGACTCGCCACGATAAGCAGACTAAGCTTTCACCCCGAGCACACACACATTAAATTCTAATTTATTAATAATTTCCGGTGCGCGCTCTGACGGAACGCGAGGAGGCAGAAGAAGAAGAGGGCCGTTCGTTCCTCCGGTTTTTTCTGGTTCTTCGTCGCCAGCCAGTTCTTAATTTGGTAGTGTATATTTCGGGCGGCACTCGACGATGCTGCCGCCAGCTTGTTATTGTATGTGCGCTGCTCAAAATCTCCAACGATAAGAAAATCCAATTACATTTCGCTCGTCGTTTGTCGTATTCGTGTCGCTGTATCACTTTGCTAAGGGATTTTACTTATTTTCACTGACGACGACGACGACGACGACGACATTCGGACAGAGGAGGCGGCAACGAAGGCGGCGACAACGCGGAATTATATTTCAATGCCATCGTTTCCTTTCCTATTTGTAATACTTTTAACAATGATATAAAGCGGCGCTGTCAACTTGGATTTTCTGCAGTGGTAATGCGAGATGTGATACACTCCAAAATCTCTTTTTAGGCAAATGAATCAGTTTGAACTTGATATTATCAGAAATGTAATTAAATTCATTTCTTTTTAGAGTCGGGATTAATTTTTGCAAATGAAGAACTTTTTGTGCCAAAATAACTAAAGCCCCCGGTTTTAGTTTCTAATAACATTCAAGAAGTATCTCAATTTCAGAAACCACATGTATATCAAAAAACAACAATGATCTTGTTTAACCATTGACCATTGAGTTTTTGTGGCAAAATTAAATTTTGAATTGGCAAATATTTTGGTGGTCTTTTTTTACTTCTTGGTATCCGAATTATGGAAATATACTAAAACCCACATTTGTTGGAAATTTTAGTGACAGCTACAAATGCGTCCTCATCCACCTCCCATATCCGATCCAATTGAACCAAAAAGGATCTCAGGTCCTCAGCTTCTTGGTATGCACCACAGCAGAACACGTACAGTTGGCTGGCTGGCTGGCAAATAAGCATGGCATAGCATGACTATTCCACTCATCCTTGCTCTGCACGCTGTACGACATCAGCATGAGGAAGGCGATGGACGCGTGTGTGGTCGTCGTCGTCGTCGTCGTCGTCGGGACGTCAGGATGTCGCGTCCGCGCCGTAATAGAGCCCCGACGTCGGTCGACGTGTCGGGTGGGCGTCCACGTCCAATGCGTACGTGCACCATGACCATGTGTGCACCTACTCACTCATCTTGTCCTCATGGAGGCGGCAGCGACGCCGCCCGTCCTCTTCGTTTAGTCACACTGTCGCATGAATGCCACCAAAGCTTTAGGTCTTGCTAAAAATAAAAAGTTTGCTCGAGGCTCGAGGCTGTGGTTCTTAATTAATTGTTTCCGAAATTGTGATGATTAGTCTTTTTGGCTAGGAAGCAACCTTCCATGTTGTATTCTGCAGCATAGGGAAATGTGGAACCCCAGGTTGGGTTAGATGATGGTGGGAAGCTTTCTGTCTGAATTTGAAATATGAAGGCTGAAACGTAGGAAGCAATCATGGACAAACCTTGAAATTCTGGAAGGAAGCTTTTGCCTAAGGAATCTTGGAACCCCAGGTTAGGCTCTGATAAAGGTGCTCAGCTTCCTATTCAAATTGGAGCTTCCTAGGGCTAAGGCTGACTAGGTTCCTCTAAGGTTGAATGGTAGGAAACAATCTGGGACTATCCTTGAAACTCGAAGGAAGCTTCCATTTTCCTTTTCATAGTCACAAGGAATCATGGAACCCCAAGTCAGACTTACATGATGGTCTTTAGCTTGTTGTCAATTTCGTGGGAACTAAAGTATCAGACACCTTGGAATCTTGGAACTTTCTGGTACCACTTTAAGTTAGACCTTGTCTTGATTTTTTTTGAAGTTCTTATAGACTCATGATCTTTGAAGGAGATACAGGACAAAGGCTCCTTACTGGGCTTGTCTTCTGAGTCTTCTGAGGACATTCCATCTTCAAAAGGGTTCAAACCTCTATCTTTACTTTACTAACAATAATAAGGATCATCATGATTTTGTCTTCTTCCAAAGAAAACACTGACAATAAGCAGATTTCATTTTTCGTATCCTTCTGGATAGGTTTAGCCTTAGGGACTCTTGTCAGGCTGCAATCTTAAGGTGTTGGATCTAACTTTCAAATCCTGAAACTCGACTTATAATCTAGGTACAAAATGATCATATCAGAAGTTTCATCTAAACATTTTTATAATCAACTTTTCATCATTTGATTTGAACCAACTTTTAACTTGTAACAGTGGAAACATCAGTGGAAAATTCTGATATATTTGGAACCATACATATGCAAATATCCTATCACAATTTACAATGAGTTTCTTCTTCTTCTTCATTAACTTTCCCATCACAAAGAAGAATAAACTTCTGGGTGGTTGTTGTATAAAATAATAAAAGTTGGGTTGCCTCACTCAATTCTGAAGTTGGAACGTGTCGGACCTTCCAACGTTGTCCGGGAAATTGTATGGGAACGCGAGGCACACATGTCGCATACGTAACGAAGACAACGAGGAGGAATATGTCGAGCAAAGTTTTTAATAGGAAAACAGCGGCACCTGGACAAACAAACCGACAAGAACACATTCTAAACGAGAAAAGGGTAAAATGCATGTCATCTGAATGAATGAGCGACTCATGCGAGAGTTAATTCTCGTTCGTTACGGAGTCTCTTTCGGACTGCAACAGCAGCGCCAGGAAAAATTAATAAAGGGAGATTAATGCGCGCACATGTCATTCGAAAATATTTGATATATTGTGCACGGCCAATGTAAATGTGCGGTAAGTTGCCCATGAAGAACCAAATTAGAAGTACGCTGGCTGTGCACATAAATCATCCACGAGCTTAGGCTAAAATAATACAAAATTCATTTTGAATTTTAATTTTCATTGCAAAAATATATGAAAAAAGAGGACATACAACGAAGAGCGGTAAAAATAAAATTATTTATAGTCCGGATGAGTAGAGATCTATATCACTGTCATCTTACATTATTGTCGTCGAACTAAACGTGTGGAATAAGCTATAAGCTTCGAGCCATCTTGGCGGCTTGCGCTCTTCTTGTTAAGGTTTATGATGAAGAGTCGAGATGACACGGAGCGAGCAATAAGATCAACCCCTTTTCATTTAAGTGACAATTCATGGCGTCGTTAAAAATGAAAAAGGAAACCGAACAATCGAGGGAATGTTAGAGAGATACCGGAAAGAATTCCTCAACATGTCATCTTACAGCGTTTATTAACAGCCCATTAAAACGATTACAACCACCCTGTGATACGTGCTCTGGTTAGAAGGTGATAATCATCATAAAGATGTCAACTGTCATATAATATTTGAACGAAAACACATAATGCTTAATTAAACAATTAAAGATTGAAGAAGTAAATAAATGGATGTTCGGAAAGTAATTTCGATTTTTTGTGGAAATGTAAAACGGTTTTCGTATAAAAAAACGAATACTTTATTAAATTATGTATTGATCATTCTGGTCCAAAACCATTTGCCATCTTTCTGGTAATTCCACGGTCAAAAAATTGCTCTTATCGCAATTTTATCAACTTCAATCGGCTTTCCAGAAGATGGTGCATCTTCGACTTCAAAATTACCAGAACGAAATTTAGCGAACCAGTTTTGGAACTGGCGTACTATCAACACATCTTCTTCAATTTCTTTTTGGCTTGAAGCGCATTTTTACCTTTTCTGTAGTAAAACAATAAGATATCTCGAAGATGCTGCTTATCGTTGGGTACCAACCAAAAACTACTGCATAGAAATAATTTAAATTTTTCACACATAAACATTGATATGAACTGTCAATGCAAAAATTGCAAGATTAACCCTTACCGTGCAATGTCATTTTTGGCACCTCATACGTGCAACGTCGGGTCATTCGTGTCTTTTGTTTAAAAAAGTACATAGAAATGTTTTATAATATCTGATTTTTTCTCCATTGCCTAACTAACTATCCTACATTATGGATTAATCGAAATATTCTCGATTTTTGCATTTGTTTAAACAATATAGTTAAATGAATACAGAAAACCATACAAAATATTTTTTTTTTCAAAAATCATATCTTTGTCAATAATTCTTAGATTTTAAAAATATGAACGGGGAATTAATATTCAAAAGTAGTACTTTAAGGAAAAAAATAGTAGAGGTATGTATCAATTAATAGAATACTTTAGTTTTGAACATAAAAAAACACGTTTTTAAAAGGTATGTAACTAAATATAAAATATAGTAAAATGTACATTTTATGCATTGTAATCAATTGTTATTATGAAAATGACATGCACAATCATTTGTTTAAAAAAAAACAAAAATTATAACAGTATTTTCAAAACGCACCTCTCCGTGTTCTTCACAGACATGCAGCTATAAACTGCTGTTTTCAATCAACGTAGTATGCAACGTCGGGTCACTCG
>JARJDZ010005408.1:0-29763 GCA_030264555.1 Aleochara sp. GC000083 | reverse complement strand
TGTTACATAAATAACCATTATCCTGAATGATGGTAAAACAGATTCCAACTTTTCAGACTGTCTATTTTTACTTTTCCCCCATCTCGAACTTATCCGAATAGTGCAGAAACACGACCGAAGGGAAATAACTTTTGTCTGGGTGAACAAATTTTCTTAACCATCTGTTACACACTCGTAAAGTCACGGCTTGCTTGAAATATTCCAACATTTTCTCGAACGACATCCAACATGATATGGCATACACATCCATTTCCGGTTTTTCCAACCGTTCGAAATAAACCACAAATACGAGTGGAAAACGGAAACGAAAAAGAAAAAAAAAACTTTGAATGTAAGCAATAACAACAAATGACATTTTCCTTCAAAACAAACTACTTGAACAACAATTTATTATTTCATCTATCTCTTCGATTATTTCCTAACAAATTTTTTTGTTTTTTTTTAGAGATGGTGCATCAATTAGTGGATTATGTAACCAAATCGCTTACATCACAGAACACCCTGCAGCTATCCTCGATGAAAAAGGTATCCTTAAATACAAATCTTTGAGAAAATGCCCAGAAATGGTTTGGCCCAAAATGAAAACCTTCGACTACAATCCCGATAATTTAAGGATCACGAGTGAACCCATAAGGTCAGCCCCACATGCATGGGCTCTTGCACCAGCAACCCCATTCTGGAAGGCGATGGATATCATGATAGGATACTTGCAAAATGGTACAATTTTTTTTTTATTTTTTTTAATCAATTACAATTTTCCAATTTGGAAATGTCCGCAGGTGGTTTTCTCGTGAAATGGATGCAGGACTCTCTGCTCGAGATCGAATCAATCAAGAAGATCAGATCCAGCAAGAACAACATGCTCGAAGAGAAGCAGGACGACATCGTGATCTACGGCTGCAGTTTCCTGCTGTACATCATGGGCAATTTGCTTGCATGCATCGCGCTCGCCGGCGAAATTTTAATTTGGAACTTCACCCGTGCCCATAAACAGCACCTCGACTTCAACCAGCCAGAAGCACTCCACAGGGATCAGAGTGTCGCCAACAACATTCGTAGACGACCAACAAAGTCATAAATAAAAGAAACGAGTGAAACTCGCCAAAAAGTCCCAAACCGTTTGTCGTTTCATTTCGTTTCGTTCCGGTTCGCAAACTTTGCCCCGGCTGGTCTCGTGACGCAAACATTTTTGCGTGCGCAAAATTCTGACGCAAATCTACCATGATCTATCGCCACTATAATTCCAACATTGTACTATGCAATTACAACTTGTGTGTGATTCGCAAAATTGCAACCTTCCAGCTTCGTATGATATTATCCTAATGGCGTATTTGTTGTACGTGTTAATGACCATTATTATTGCAACAATTCAGCGTGATTAATAATGGATTGCATAGTTTAATTAATCAACCAATATAATTACGTCGCTGATTTTGTGAAGGCAATTTATGACGTAAGAGATCATTGAAATAAAAAATTCTGAACGTACCTTTTTGGATTTTTGTAGAATCATCACTTTTGGATCATCATCTGCTGTCTAACACACTCGATCGTCAATTTCTGCATAAATAACCTGCAACAATAAAATCAATGATCAAGTTTCACGTTAGGCAACCAATTTTACAAACTCTTTTTAATATCATAAAATTACATTTATCTCTGAAACTAATGATGGAATCGTTTCCACATTTTGCAAACGACCAACTCAATAAAAAATACAAAAATACAATTTGCGTAACCAACCATCAACAACCAAAAAATAGGTCTCATATGCTCCAAAGTAATAAGTGAAACCCTCTCAACGTCCAAGAAATCATCCTCGTCATAACTCTCATTCCGAAACCCACCAGCAAATTTCTTTTCGTTGAAGAGTTCCCGAGAATACCGTTCCAAAAAACCCGCATTATTCATAACATTGACCATAGCTTCAAATTTGTGCTGAAGAGGATATCCACGTCTCATATACGCTACGATTGGAAAAGACACGATGCGTTCCTCAAGACAGTACAAAAGTGGTAGCCCAGTTTTAGAAATATAGCTACTTTTCGCGTATTGAATGTATAACCTAGAAGCTGCAATGACAGAATCCCTTTTGTAAGCAGTGCGTCTCAAACAATCATCCACGTCATCACAATGCTTCCACCTTTCAGCAATTTGACGTGTCTGTTTGCTGCCACGACCCTTGTCGTCTGAAGAAAAATACCCCACGGTCATAGGTAACAACAAAAGGTCCAAGTCAGTAGCCAAAATGTCATCAATATTCTTGATTTGGTAAGCGTACTCAATCTTGGTAAGGGTGCTCATGAGGTACGTCTGGTATGCTGTATCCAAATGCAGGGAAAAAATGATCCAGAGCATCAAAAAAAGTCGGATTTGAGTAGAAGTTGGTTGGATGTTCATTGCATGACCCACAGTGATCCCTAGGACTTTTTGGGCGACACTTCCATAATTCTGATAGATGATCTTCTCGTTTTGATTGAATCGACTCAGATTACTCGTTAGAAGGGTTATGATTATGATTGTCAAAATGACAGCTAACCATATTTCGAGGGTCATGATATCCGCGAATTTCTGCCATTGTGACTGCTCTTTTGCGTGAGGGACACAGAACCCAATGGAGTCCTGGAAGTAAGCTGAGGTGGAATCTAAGTGTCGGTTACGTGCTGGTGTAGCTGACATTGCAGCAACCCCAACGTCAGCTTCCTGTCGAACCAAGGCACCAACAATCCCCGTGGAGGTGTTCAGAGGCCATTGGAAATTCCCCCATTTTTCGTCGTCATTGCTGACTTCGTAGACCATAAACAAGTTGGCAACCTGACTCAAAAGGTTCAACATTTCAATCTCCAACCCTCGAGTGAGGTTATACCGTTTCGTCCTTCCAATCTGGTTCTCCTTGATCACAAACGGAGGGTAATCAAAGGTACGAACCCGCACCGAGCAATTATTCATCTTCCCTGGAAGTTTTTCAGGAAACCAGTTGTTTTGTTGTTGCATGATTCCATACGAGCAACTACCAATCTTCTCGATACGGTTGAATTGATCCCCACATGATCCATCAGCGAAGGGGAACCATGTGTAAATATTGAACAAATCATAAATTTGTTCATCGGGAAACAGGATCACTCCATTGAGGATATCATGGGCCCATAACCTCTTAATGAGGTATTCAATGATCCGCTCAACGTTGTCATAAAGTGTGGCTGAGATGACAACGAACTTGGCATGAGGGTTCCATGAGGGTTGCTTTCGAAGGTACACCAGGTGCATGTTGATCTCCTGCCAGCTTCGCAGCTGCAGCACGTAGCTATCAGAAGGGTGATAGTTGAGATAGTTCCGTGCCAGCATGGGTCGACCTTTATGGGGTTGTTTCAACAATAGGGACCATTTCTCTTTGGTGAACAACTCTGGTAGGAGCATCGCGTCCAGAGACAATGAGAGTGAGTACTGCGTGAGGGACATGTTGGGGCCTAAGGAAATCGTGATGATTTCGTGCTCGTTGAAGTACACTTCGCTCGCGTTCGCGATGCACTTCGCCAGAGAGGTTCGCACGCGGATATCCTGGTTGGAGATGGCAACCAGGTCGCATTCGACCTGCAGGACTATCGTCGAAGAAACGAATGCAATTACGACGATGGTGTTCATGGTGCGCGACTGCAAATGACTATGAGGACGGAATGCAGACTCAAGATGATACGAAGTGATACTAAAGATATGGGACACAAGGCGATGTCGCATTTGCACTTTGCGTGCTCTGTCAGTTTCTGTGTGCTTAATGGATGATTGCATCGCTAATGTATTTTATGGACGCAATAATATTATGAGGATATTAAATTGTCACTTCGCTTCAGTGCCCGGCTTACAAACCGCTTGCAACTATCATATATCAGCAAGATCGCTGCGAATCCAATAAATTTGATTAATGACAAATATTTTTAGATAAAATATAATTGTTCCAACGCAAACTATATCGTTGGAAGCATTGTAAGTTATATTTTTGATTGATGAATGTTCAAGTCAAGTATAAGCTACAAATTATGAAATGTTTGTATCATACCTTATTAAACCCATTGAACCATGGTTCTTAAGCAAATATTATGACAAATACATGAAATCAAGATAATTTGATTATAAAAACAAAAACATTTGATGGGATTACTGCACAAGCACTTAAATTAAATTGGTTTTTGTTAATTTCAAACAATTTACTATCAAAACGTCCCTGTAAAGTAGGCAACCCATCCAACTCCCTTGTTAAAATACTGCACACATTTCCAACATAACCTTTGTACCCAAAGCCCACTCTAATTTATATTCTAACATCAAGTTTTACGTTTGTACAAGTTTTTGCAGCATCTAATTTATTAGTACGACTATCTGTGATAAAATGTACGCATCATCGCGTAGAATCCAAGTGTTGACACGCTGTTTAAGAAAGCCAGAACTTGCCTTCAACAATGTTCGAGCCTACATCTCTTCAGATACTGTGGCAATTGGAGGAGTCTCCAAGGATGTAAAACAGGCAAAAGTGCCTGAATATGTTCCCAGAAATTACTGTAAGTATCCCACGTGTTAATGACATGCAAAATGACGAAATGAATTTATTTCAGATAATGAAGCCACAAATCAGAGTACATTGCATCATCTACGTTGGATGATGCAGAAGGACCTTCTGAAGCAAGATATCTTTCTACTGGGTCCTCCAGGGCCTAGGCGAAGGAATATAGCCATGCAGTACTTGGAGTTGACAAATCGGGAGCATGAGTATGTTGCATTGAGTCGAGACACTACTGAATCTGATTTGAAGCAGAGAAGGGAAATTATGAAAGGGACAGCTTTATATTTTGATCAGGTATGAATGATTTTTGGTGGGTTGATTAATATATGATATCACTGTATAAATCATGGTTTTTTGTATATTTATAAGAAAAAATATTGTTGAAAAGAGTGCTGTTAGGGCTGCAACTGAAGGAAGGGTGCTGATCTTGGAAGGCATTGAGAAAGCTGAGAGAAATGTACTGCCTGTATTGAATAATTTGCTGGAGAATAGGGAGATGCACCTGGAGGATGGCAGATTGTTGATACCAGCTGAAAGATATGATAAATTACTAGAGGTGAGAAAAGTTAATTGGCTTCAATCAATATTTTAAATGGCTTTTTCTTAGAAATACTCTAAAGATGACTTAGATAAATGGAAATTGGTGCGTGTTAATGAAGATTTCAGAGTGATTGCATTGGGATTACCTGTCCCCAAGTAAGTTTGTATTAAAAGTACCATTATAATTTTCATTATGCGTGTTACTTCTTTGCAGGTATCGTGGGAATCCGTTAGATCCACCATTGCGTTCGCGTTTTCAAGCAAGGGACGTAAACGTCAACAATTATCAGGTGAGTTATTTGTTTCCGCATTAGAATTCACTCCGGATAATGAACTTGAAGCGAAGCAATTACGAAACGCATTATGAAATAGGCAACAGAAACGACAACTGCGTGAAAAATGCTGCATAAAACCAGGATTCCTTGGGCGACTATCATTAATTTCCGTCACCCGAGTGTGTCACGATCCATATAATGAATTACAAGCCTTTGTTTTAAAGCGCTCGTTCGGCTGGTGCCACCGAAATCCGCCAAATCAACAATGTAACCGCTTTCGCGGGGCGAGTGAAGAAAGGGGCGTTCGCGACTGCTCCCCTTTTCGCTCCTTGTTTGCGGTCGTTTTCCGCGCGGGGAGCGCTCGCTGTTTTTGTCGAGACATTACCCAGCTTTGCGGTCTTATTTCCGGGCAAATGTCCTTACGTATCGGTCGTGCCTGTCCCCGAAAGGCAGAGCCGGGAGAATCGCGTGCGCCCATCGTCGTCGGGACGCATTCCAAATATTATTCCCCTCGTCGCCACCGCCACCGACGTTCTTCCTCCTGGTTAGTCGTGCGGTGGTACTTCATTCGAACAAGAACAACGCGACACGCAGATGACAGTCCATTGGGAGACGAGCAAAAAACCCCTGTTTGTCAGAACGATTTGGACGGGCGGACATCATCATGCCGTCCTGCACGCACAGGACCCCCTCGTCCAGGACGCCCCACGTCCCACCACGCATAAACTTCCGAAGAAGTCATCGAAAACAAACGAGAAACTACGCATTTGTAACCCCCAGGAATCCGAAACATCTCAATATACCATCAGTGACGAATTGAGCATCTCCACAGTGCGAATCCCACCTGGAAGATCTCATCCCCCACGATGCAAGAGTAGCTACAATGCGACATTGAACAACCCCCAAGAATTCGAGATGAGACGCACGTTTACAATCGATGTGCTACCACGTGAAGAGTTGAAGTGCCAAGACATCGTCTTCCAGCCAGAAACTTTGCGTCTGGAGACGCACCGACTCACCAAATATATGACTCACGAGGACCGCTTTGCAGACATCTCCTGCAAGCAACTCCTGGAACCAATTCGGGATACGAGTCTCAGCGATCGAGTGCTCGTTTGGTTGGATTTGGCGAGGAACACCTCGAATCTTCAGGTGCCTAAGATTGAAGCACCGAAAGTGACGACTACTTCATTCCAGAAAGTTTATACGCGAATCCCGATTTCGCATGTTGTTGCACGCACCCCAACGCCGTCGATTGCGAGTGATTATTCGAGTGTTGAGGAAGTCATCAAGGAAGGATCCAATGCAACATTGGATGATTCGCTAGTCGAGGGTGGATTGCAAATTAATTCCATCGTGGAGACGAATTACCAGTTCCGGGATGGGCGCACGATGAGCGCACCACGCGCTAATTGCTTCCGGCACGATACCAAACGACAATTGCATATATTTCTTCCGGATGTTATCAAAAAAGGTGGTGATACTACTGATAGTATTATTAGTAGTCAGATTTCATCCGTGTAATTTGATTCCAATATTTTGTATATCCGTATAATAAAATGTATTTAAAAAATAATTAATTACTTGATTTGCAGACATTTTTAAGTCTCTAACTTAATTACAATTGGAAAAGTCTAATTCAAGGAATCCATTAATTTCATTGTAGTTTTGATTTTAAAATTTGTGACATTAAAATCACGGAATCTCATGCTTCAACTTTGCGTGCCAAAAACTTAAGAAACTTTCCAACTAAAACTTATATAATTACTGCAATTCCACCTCGAATAATTTGGACATTGACATCACCATAGAAACCATACAAAATATAATTGCAGCTTATTCCCTCAGTGAAATTGCGAACCATTTACGCAACTTTTCACTGCTCGTATTCTTTGGGGATGGGAAATTCAGCCCCGTTTGAAATATCGATGACATAAATAACACCGAAGCGCGCGGAATGATTTATTAATACGCCAGCCAGTCAAGTTATGTTCACTTGCGCAAGAAGCCCGCTCTATATCAGGCCGTAAATCGATGTCATCCTTTCTTCAGATTGCCACACAAGAAGATCAGAAGGCTGCATTAGCAACAAGCGTGACGCAGCGTAATTACAAAATCGGCCATCGAGCGCGGTTAATGAATATTAAAAAGTCGTTAGAAACGGATTCGAAATCGGCGCACTGACGCAGAGTTATTTATAAAATATTCTGGAATACTTTGCAGACTTATACTTGGCGTTTGTGTTCATACTTGCATGTTGGCGCGCCATTAGGGCCTTCGTGTTGATGGCTATAATCATTGCAACATTCAATTTAACTTTTTCGCTGATTGCAAGCCTGCAAGAAGTGCGATGGTTATCTCGGTGCTTATATTTATCGATTGTTTCTACATGTGGATGGTATTTCAGGAATGGCTTCAGGACCTTTTGGCTTTGGCACCCAATGCACCTAAAGATAAGATCGAGCAGCTCGTGTCGGTCGCTTTTGGTATGCTGAGCAAGGAAGCAAGCGTCCTGGGACTTCCAGATTTTCCGATCGATAATCTTCCAGTAATCGCCCGGATTTTGGTAAAGTTACAATACTTTTAAGTAATTATTTTGACTCATTTGTTCGTTTTAGGAAACAAATCCTGAATTATCAGTCTACAACCTGATCTATAGAATCTACCCATACCACATTTTCATGAAAGATGGCATCAAGCAAGCTGAAGATCTATGGCAGAGTTTCCAAGTCTCACCCGGAAAAACATCCAAGTCAATCGATCCAAAACTCAAAGAATTCCTCACGCGAAAATCATCCAACTACATCGAGACTGATTATCAAAATCGATTACTCGAAGAAATGTTGCAATCATATGCTGTAGCTGATTTCTGCATTGTGGGCTCACGTGGATGTGGTAAAAGCATCCTCGTCGATAAAATCGCCGAAATAACCGGAAAGCAGGTCGAATCCATCGTCCTCTATCAAGATATGACTTCAAGAGATCTCATCCAACAACGAACAACTCTCGATAATGGAGATACAATTTGGAAGTTGTCTGCATTAATTGAAGCAGCCCTCGTTGGAAAAATTGCAGTCTTAGATGGATTGCATCGCATACATCCGAGTACCTTATCAGTTCTTCACAGGTAAACATCTCTCGTAGATACTCAAAAAATACTAATTTGATAATTTAGATTGGTGCATGATCGTGAACTGCAACTTCATGATGGAAAACGTCTCGTGAGTGCTGAACGTTTCGACCTTCTCCAGCGAGAGTTTGGTATCAGTGGGGAACAACTACAAAAGAGTGGTGTCATGAAGATCCATCCGGACTTCCGGATAATTGCAATCGCTGACCCGCCTCCACTTCACGCCGGTGTTAATTGGCTTTCACCGGAAGTACTCAGCTTGTTTCCGTTTCATGAGGTGCGACCACTGACCAAGCAGGAAGAAATGCATATTATTACTTCGAAGGTAATCAATTATTCAATTATTCTTCAAATGTATTCAAGTTGTTTTTTTGTAGTATGGACCCATTTCGAGACCATTACACGAAATTATAAATTTAGCGCATAATCTTCGAGAAAATCCCGATCAAACTCTCAGAAATCTTGCTGGACACCTCAGCACGAGACAATTGCTACGAATTGCAGCACGTATGCAGAAATATCCTTCTGATGATGCTTACGATACCGTTGAAAGGACTTTCATGATGAAGTTTCTGCCATCATTGGCGCGTGATGCCCTGGAAAAAACGATGCGCAATGAAGGAATTCAACGCATTGATCATGACTTGGAGAAACCCATCGAATGGGTCGCCAAAGATGGGGTCATCACGATTGGTGGGACTTCAACGCCAATTTACAAGACTGAAGCTCATACAAAAGTACCAAATGTTTTATTTTACGACGTGCCGCAGCATATAAGCCTCATGGAGCGACTCCTACAGGATTTCCAGCTCGGTTACCATTTGCTCTTAGTGGGTAATCAAGGTGTAGGAAAGAATAAGATCGTTGATCGCTTCCTGGAGCTGTTGAATCGCCCGAGGGAGTATATCCAATTACATCGAGATACAACCGTGCAAACGTTGACAATTCAACCGACTGTACGAGATGGGTTGTTGGTACATGAAGACAGTCCGCTGGTAACAGCGATTAAAAATGGACACGTCCTCGTCATCGACGAAGCGGATAAAGCCCCAACTCATGTGACCTGCATTTTGAAAACATTGGTCGAAACCGGGCAGATGATCCTCAGTGATGGACGACGTGTGGTGAAAAACGACGGTGGAAATTACGGTCCAGAATGCATCCCTACGCATCCAGATTTTCGAATCATCGTACTTGCAAATCGACCTGGTTTCCCATTCCTGGGCAACGATTTCTTCGGGTCTTTAGGAGACTTATTCAGTAGTCACGCTGTAGACAATCCTTCCAAGCAGTCTGAAATCGATATGTTGAAACAATACGGACCCAATGTACCCGTTGATATCGTCCAACGTCTCGTTGCAGTTTTCGGAGAATTGCGGAATTTGGCCGATCAAGGCTTAGTGAATTATCCATACTCAACAAGGGAAGTCGTCAATATCGTCAAACATTTACAAGTAAGCCCCCAGATGGAAGATTATACACGAGTTGTACATGAAATTCAATTTGCAGAAATTCCCTGACGCAGATCTTGAGGACGTCGTCTTCAACGTATTCGACTTCGATCGTTACAGCCCAGAAATGGTCGATACCGTCGGTCAAATTCTCTTCAAGCATGGATTTTCGAGTCAGAACGTCTTCACCGTGGAATATATCAAATCGAAGCGAGCCAAGGAGTACTTGCAAGTAACCAAAGAGAGGAAGAGTGGCCTGGATACTAGTGCACCCAAACACGGGAAGGTCGACCCGAAAAATGACCCCCACGTCGGAGGGAATACTTGGGCTGGTGGTACTGGAGGTCGAGACACTGCGGGTCTAGGTGGTAAAGGAGGTCCTTATCGGTTGGATGCAGGTCATACCGTGCACCAGCTCTCTGATGCAGAGAAAGCTGCTGTGCCTGAACATGTACAACGAGCTGCACGTGAAATGGGGAAGAAGGCGTTCCAGGAACGACTCAAAGAGATTGGCATGAGTGGATATGATGCGAATTTGTATTCCCAGTTTTCCAACGCTGTAGCACGTCAAGTGCAATCGTTGCGTATGGTTTTGGGGACGCTCCAGGCGAAGAATAAAGAGCGTCAATGGCATCGACATCAAACAACGGGGGAGTTGGACGATATCAAGCTGATTGATGGGATTTTAGGCGAGAAGAATGTTTATCGAAGACGCACTGAGAATGATCCTGAATTGGGGACACCGCAAATGAAGCCGAAGCATTTCCGGGTTGTTGTGGATGTTTCAGGAAGCATGTACAGGTAATAGCCATACAATTTCTTAATGCTGAGTATGTATATGAGCTTTCGTTTAGATTTAATTCATATGATGGACGCTTGGACCGAGAATTAGAGGCAGTTGTCCTGGTTATGGAAGCATTTGAGGGCTTTGAAGACAAAATCCAGTACGATATCATTGGACATTCCGGAGAAACCGATAAAATCGAGTTCGTCAAGAAGGGAGAAGCTCCCAAAAATAATATGGAACGCTTGGATGTGATTAGAGTAAGATAAGTTGCCCTCCAACATTCGCAATTTTATCAACTCATTTCTAGATCATGCACGCGCATTCTCAATACTGTTGGACTGGTGATAACACCTTGGAGGCAACAGAACTAGCTGTAAATTCTCTGGTTGATGAAGACAGCGACGAGAATATCGTCATTGTCTTATCAGACGCTAATTTGCAAAGATACGGCATTCCAGCTGCACGATTAGGCAAAGCTCTTACAGCTCAACCGAAAGTAAACGCATACGCAGTATTCATTGGTAGCTTGGGAGACCAAGCTGATAGGTAAGACCGCATTATTATAGTACATTAATTACATCGATGATGATATGCAATAATTACAGATTGGTTGCGAACTTACCCGCGGGTCATGCATTTGTATGTGACGATTTGTCGAAGCTGCCGCAGATCTTGAAGCAAATCTTCTCGTCGTCGCTGATGAGCACTTCCACTTCTTAACACATATTGATATGTAGGCAATAAATTTAGAAAAACTGTTTTTTTGTTAAATAAATGAATGCAATATGTGATCAATTCTACGCCCAAATGGCGTGAAACAAAAGTGACTTGTTGATTCGTTGCTTGGCAACCGACGATCCAACAACGCTCTCTTGTAACGGCCAAAATAACAGATGGTGCTGCCACCACTGAGTTGTGTACAACAGTCGATGCATTTATCGCATAATCAAGCATTCACTGCAAATTCCAAACAAGCCCAAAACAATATCGATTATCATTAATTGCCAAACGTATTTCCAAAATAGAAGTCCGAAAATGATGCCCAACATGATAAAATTACACGAAACCTCAGAGGGACAAATATCACACAGAGATAAGGTAAGGTTGTACTCATCATGTTTTCGCACCTCAAACACAATATTTGTAGGATCATATCTCACAAAGATGCATATTGGATTCAATTCTAACTCAACCAACAAATGCCAAACCCTCAGATCTAATGAGAAACGCATATAATGAAGGTCCACAACAGATACATAAAATGCATTTTGATCCAGGCTCAATGAATCTCAAAAGCATAATGTTAGAGCATTGTTATGCAAGGCCCTACAATTGGAGGCCTGATGCCAACTTCCTAAGACCTACCAAGACTTTATTTATTAATCAGGAAAACAAAAAGAAGAAGAAGAGACCCCTTGAAGAAGATGTAATCAATGTTGAGGTGGAGCCTGCAGAAAGTCCATTAATCTATGATGTAGCCAAAGCAAAGAAGCTTATGGATGAATGTGATAAGCATATTAGTGGAATTAGAGATCATCCAGAATGGGATGATTGGGAAGAAAAGATTCCCAAGTGAGTTTTCTTAGCATTCACATGTTTCAATGGATATTTGAATGCTTATTTTTAGAGCGAACTGGTCAAACATTCAGCACACTATGTTTAATAGCATAATGGGTGTATTCAGTGGTGATAGAATGGCGCGTTTAGCGTATTCGGGTCGTTCTAATGAAGCAATTCTTCGCCGAACTGTGATCGATAAATCGGTACAACGATTTAGAATGGTAATGTCCAAATTCTCATGGGATACCAAATTAGTACAATGGCTGCATTCAGTTCTAATTGATTATCTAAGTGCTCCTTATTTATCAGCTTATCTGGACATTCTTCAGGTAATTTAAGCTACTATTTAGAGAGTATTAGATGTTAATATTTCATTTATTTTAGACGTTACGATATAAAGCACCGCCATTCTTTGATAAAATAATGAGTGGTCAAGCAGCCCTGAATAAATATGGGGCATTAAGTCCAGAAAGTATGAATCAATTGTTGAAACGCGTATGGGATCCGGTAGCTTTTACCTTGAGTCAAGATAAAGCAAAGAAGCTGCCTGGAAATCCAATAGTTATAATCATACCAAGCGCAACGACAATGGCGACTAATGTACATTCAAAACGACTGAATCGTTGGATTAATTTATTTGGAAATATTGCAACAGTCGTTACAGTGCATAATAATGGAGTATGCAGTCGCAAAATGACGATGATGAACTGCATCGACCAAATGTTCGCTTCTGTACGAGCAAGAGTTCAGGAAGTTAAGAATGAATTTCCCAGCAAGCCGATTGTACTCGTTGGATTCAATTCCGGATCTGCTTTGGCCCTGCAAGTGGCACAAGTGGAATCAGTATTATGTATAGTTAGCTTGGGATTTTCGATGTACACACCGGAGGGTAATCGTGGAGATCCTGAAGATAATCTTCTAGAACTTCAGGCGCCTGTTCTTTTTGTAATCGGACAACATGCAACTACCGTGATGTAAGTATTCCAAACTTCATTAAAACCAAGACTAAGGTATTTTCAATTACAGGCAGGAAAACATGGAAGATATTCGTGAACGTATGCGCGTGGAAACCGGACTCTTGGTTGTCGGCTCCGCTGACGATTACTTGCGCGTCACAAAGAAAGTGAAACGCAACGAGGGTATCACCCAGAGCATCGTAGACCGCTGCATAGTCGACGAAGTAGCTGACTTCGTCAGTGGCTTGCTGCTTTCTCCCTATCCCCCGCAAATCCGCCAAAGTCCAGCCTATGTCCCGCCCGAGGTCGGCGCGAAACGCACGAAGGTCGAACGTAAGCGCAACAATTCAAACGGCAGCTCGCTCGATAGCGAGCCGCCATCGCCGACGCCGCGAATCGGCCGGCCAGGTTTGTCCTCCAACCAACCACTCACGCACGCACCTAAGAATAACTCCGGTTTTGCAGTGGGCCGTCCTCCGGGTTCCAAGGGCAAGTCCAAGCTCGAAGCCAAATGGCAAGCGATCCAACAAGGTACAATCCACCAAGTCCCTAGCTCTAGTTCACCATCCACATCTAACTCCATCACGCCACCGAATCCACCTAGCACACCTGAAAGCGCAGCCGAAACGGCCGACATTCAGCTGATCAATCTCAACAAAATTACACAGCAAAACGATACCAACACATCACCGAATGGTAAACGAATTTTGAGTCTGTACCATTTGAATTAACATTGTATTTTCAGCCAAGCTACAAGCGATGGGCATGTATTCTGGCACTGGGATGTCGATGAACAAGCCGATACAGACTGGTGTTCGAACCATTCCTCCCAACCCGAATAAACAGATCAAAGGTAGGTATCATGCACATTTGATTGTGATTACATACATGTATCAATTCAGGCAAACTTATTCATACTATTAATCGACCAGACATGCATAAAATGGCGCAAATGTCGAACCAAAACTTCGCTGGAGGAAATATGGTGTTGATGCCTGATGGACGCTTCAAGACTACACCAGCAACAGCGACAATCCGAGGAAATGTGATCTCACCGTTGACCAAACTGCTAACACGTCAATATGTCCCATCGACGGTTCCTGGGGCTTCTTCAACTATGGCGGGTCCTTCAGGTAATCCACCGGGAATACCTACAGCACGCGCAAGTACGCACCCTATAAAACCACCCATTTAATTGCAATTAATGTTGGTATCTTAAAGCAAAACTAATTTTATAATTTTAGGTTTGACCAAATACATAACATCGAAGAAGCAACTGCAAAGTAACCGACCCAAACAAATCAAGAAAATGCATCAGTACATTCCACCACAAACGCATCTACCTCCTCCGACGAATCTAACATCCCAGGATATCATGGATCTTCCGATCATCTTCGCCGATGACAACCAAATGCTAACAAATAATACAATTCTACCGAGCGACATTCAAACCAGCACATTGCAACAACAAACCACGCCGATTAAAACCAGCACGGGGAAATTTTTATTCCTCAACAAGCCGTTTACTACACATCCGATACAGAAAGCCAACTTCATAAAACGCCCAGCTCCGCCTGCGGCGACCACGACACAGCCTCCACTAAAATACACCAAGATAATCTTATCGAAGGCACCCGAAGACGTTAAACGACAAGCTATGAGTAAAATACAAGAGTTACCATCAATGTCTGCACCGATGGACATCGATCTCGAGGCGGAATTATTAGCTAATACAATAGCTAGGAAATATCCTCCAGAATCGGGGACTCCAACGCCCACAAACGTTGGTTTTAAAACAGAAGCTGGCAGTTATAAAACTGAAGCTTTGACGTCGACGATTCTGACGAATAAGATCAAGCAAGCAATTGAGGAGATGGAGGATGATTCGGAAAGTATGGAGTTTGATTTATCTACAGGAAAGAATCCCCAGCCGTAAAAATGAGAATTATATTTCGACGTTCAGTTAACTTAATGTACATGTTTATTTCTTATAGTTGGTGACGCTCTTGACTATCCGAGAAGTGTCTCGCCATCCAAAGAGTTGTAGAAGAGATGTATTTTTTTACTTAATTCAGGGCCGATGCGACGACTTGATGTAACGGGACCAGCGTGTCTACGAACGGCGATATCGGCCAGCATTAATTCTTTCTTATCACCAGATATGTTGTTGTAACCCTGTTGTAAATATGCATTAATATTGTTTATATGCAATATAAGTTTTGATAAATATTAGATCTAATTATTTCCCCTTTAATTAATGAAATTAATGTAAATGGCACCTCAAAAAGACTGCTCACTGTTGGATATTTCTCAATGATCGATTCAGCCGTTTCCAAACGCGTTAATGGGAATGATGTTAATTGTTGTTGCCATAAACGTTTCAGCCCATTGCCCTGTTTATCGACTTTTACACAATCCCTATTGTCGCCTTTCATGTACCAATTGGTTTGCATATTCTTTTCTTCCTGTTGTGATCTAACAACATGAAATATTCATCAAGAGAATGATAAATCTAATTATAACATTTGAAACTTACTTATAATTTCTTTGAGCAATTGCTTTAGTGAATTGGCAAACCATTAAAGCCAAGTCAGCATCAGTATCTAAATTCCTATATGAACAATTACAAAATATCTGAACTTGTGTTAATTGCTGCATTACATTTTCCCTAATTAAAATCCCACTTCTCCTTTTCTCAAACCTGGAGGAATTTAAATGTTTCTCCAAGCCTTGTACACCTAATGATAACCTTTTATCAATATACACTGACTGGATATTCTTAACATGTACAATTAGCTTATCTTCCTTGACTAATTCCAGTAACTTATGAGATGTTAAAATTAGCAGTACATCAGGAGTTTCTTCTATGCTTTCAACTGTTTGTAATCTGCCTGTTTCATCATCCATATAACATGTTTCCACTTTACGAGTCCATGTTATTGTATTAGGTATTAATTGTGATTGCTTCTTTAATTTGCATCCTAATTCCTCCAATTGATCAGTAATTAAAGATGTTGTGTTATTTATAATTTCCTCATCAATAAGAACAGTGATAAACTGAAAATATTTAATGATATTATATTTAGCATAATAGGACTTTAACAAACTTACTTTAATACATTCCTCTGGTTTTAGTTGTTTATTGATGGTACTTAGAACTTTTTTAATTTCCTTATTTTTCAATGCTTCGATTTTCTTCTGTTCTGCTTCAATTTGCCTTTGGCATTTCTGCTTTTCTCTCTTCTCTGATGAACTTGCCTTTGGTACTCTGCTGGGTTTTGGTGATTTGCTTTTGCTCCTTCTTTTCTTGGGGATTTCAGCATACAGTAAGGCATCAAACTCATCAAATTCCTTTCTTGGAGAGGTCTTAGGACCAACCATCAATTCATCATCATCATCTGATAATTCAAATCTTAGATTATGAACTTTCGGAACACAGCTTACAGGGGAAATTTCATGATCTTCTGACTGAATGCCATATTTCTGGAGTAGGTCATGAAGAGAGCTATCATGATTTGAAGCAAGAATAGTTTTTTCTAGATCTTCTTCCATTGATTCGTTGTAATTAATTGCATTCTTAAAAAATAAATATTTAACAAAAAACCAGATAGGGAGTAAAGTCCTTACTCCCTCCATGAGTTTGAACAGAGACAGCCTCTGGTAAGCGGTTCCATTTGCCAATGCCATAAATGAGACAGAGAGAGATAGAGTCCATAGCTACATGCCGTGGAGGGAGTAATTCTTTACTCCCGCCAGGTTACCTGCCGAAAATGACATGGACGAAGTACCAAGATAGAGGAAAAGATACCAATAGAAATTACAAAATGCGACACTGCGCCACCACAAACTTGTGATGAAAAATATCGGACATCAGAAAACATTAGACATCTACTAGAAAGTAGAAAAAGTATTACAGGAAATTTTATTAAATCAAAAAAGAAGATTTCTTTACAATTATGTTATATAGAGACTATGCCTCTAGTATCTAGAGGTCGCAGTACTCAAATTTTAAATTTTGCAGCTGAGTTTTTTTGCAAAATTATAAGAAAAAAACTCTTTTTCATTAAAATCAGCACGCTGCTTGGTTCAAATTGATTCTCCAATTCATCTGAATGATATCAGTCTACTTAGTCATAACTATACAATTAAAATATCAATATTTTATTAGAATTCTATTATATAAAGTAGGTCGGGTCAAATGAATAGAAATGATTAGAAGAATTAAATATTAATAAAGTTAATAGCTATTCAATAAATAAATCAATATCCAATAAGGTGGTAAATTCTTTTTATTCAGGAATGGGTAGCTTTTCCACAATGCAATTTAATATTCATCAGCACCCTCGCCTTCTCCATCGCCAGAATCCATGCCAACTTCCTCGTAATCCTTCTCCAAAGCAGCCAAATCCTCCCTGGCCTCCGAAAACTCTCCTTCCTCCATACCCTCACCAACGTACCAATGAACAAAGGCACGTTTGGCATACATCAAATCGAATTTATGATCCAAACGAGCCCAGGCTTCTGCAATCGCTGTGGTATTCGACAACATGCAAACAGCACGTTGAACCTTCGCCAAGTCACCGCCTGGTACCACCGTGGGTGGCTGATAGTTGATACCAACCTTGAACCCAGTAGGGCACCAGTCCACAAATTGAATTGCCCTCTTTGTCTTGATGGTCGCAATGGCAGCGTTGACATCCTTAGGTACAACATCCCCACGATACAACATACAGCAAGCCATATACTTCCCATGACGTGGGTCACATTTTACCATCTGATTTGCTGGTTCAAAGCAAGCATTCGTAATCTCTCCAACTGAAAGCTGCTCATGGTACGCCTTCTCCGCTGAGATAACCGGGGCATAGGTAACCAACGGGAAATGAATGCGTGGATAGGGCACCAAGTTGGTCTGGAACTCAGTGAGGTCCACATTCAACGCTCCATCAAATCGCAAAGAGGCTGTGATCGATGAGACAATCTGCCCAATAAGCCGGTTCAAATTCGTGTAGGTTGGTCGTTCAATATCCAAATTACGCCTGCAGATATCGTAGATAGCTTCGTTGTCCACCATGAAAGCGCAGTCAGAGTGTTCCAGAGTTGTATGCGTTGTCAGAATCGAATTGTAGGGCTCCACGACGGCTGTAGACACCTGAGGGGCCGGATAGATGGCAAACTCCAGCTTGGACTTCTTACCATAATCGACAGAAAGGCGTTCCATCAACAAGGAGGTGAAACCCGAACCGGTACCTCCACCGAACGAATGGAAAATCAAGAATCCTTGAAGCCCTGAGCATCTATCAGCCAGTTTTCGAATGCGGTCCAGCACCAAGTCGACAATCTCTTTGCCAATGGTATAATGACCACGTGCATAGTTATTGGCAGCGTCTTCCTTCCCAGTTATGAGTTGCTCCGGATGGAAAAGTTGTCGATAGGTCCCAGTGCGTACCTCATCAACAACGGTTGGTTCCAAGTCGACGAAGACAGCTCTCGGGACGTGTTTCCCAGCTCCAGTTTCGCTGAAGAAGGTGTTGAAGCTATCATCGCCTCCTCCAATGGTCTTATCAGAGGGCATCTGCCCATCTGGCTGAATCCCATGCTCCAGGCAGTACAACTCCCAGCAAGCATTGCCAATTTGGACACCAGCTTGGCCCACATGCACCGAGATACATTCACGCTGAAAGTTTAATGTTTAGTTGGTTGCATAACTTTAAAATGTTATAATTTGCAGAATTTTGTTAACTTACCATTGTTATATTTATGAAGCAAGTAACGTGGCCCCGAAATATAACTGATGCTTACGGATGCAACAGGACGAATGAGGAGTGGCACATATTTCTGCAAACATTTATAGCTTCGCAGAGAGGACGAATACGCATCCGCAAACTTTGCCGTTTTCTGCATTACGCATGCCTCCCTACAGCAATCAATAATCAGTTTACATTGCGGTATTCTTAATGGTTCAGTTATGAATCTTTTAATTTACCTGTAATCGACGTGGTCGTCCCTCAAAGCTGGATAATTATATGAGTTCAAGTTAACCTACAAATTCAGCCTGCAACAATGCACCCATTATTATAGCAATAAAATCAATAAAGCTGATACCTACTTAATTATTGAACTCTCATTAAATGTTCCTTTGTTGCCTGTGACTCATACAACAATACATGAGTAGAATTCCGTCAAAATTTTTAGTTACACCATTGAATATTCCATGTACCTCTAAAATACACCCAATGAGAATGGTATCATTGTATCCGAAATGGCAGCTCACATCTTCCCCGAGCATATTTTCGAACTTGTTATCTTCTTCATGGCAATCTTCCTCATCTTCCACCTCATCCGATCCGAATGGTTGCTGGGCAGTAAGCAACCCAAAGTGGAGGAACCATGTGATGAGCTTCTTCCACCCCAATTCCTAGGCTACAGCACAGATGGTAGACTGATAACATATCAACACATCACTATTAAACCATTCTTACCCTTTCAGTTCCACATGGATGGCGCAAAAAGTTCCCGAATGCTTGTGGCAACTATCAATCACCCATCAATATCCGACATAAGGACATCTTACCCATCAAAAAGACCACTCGTGAGGTCCTCAACTTCAATTGCAAGTACTGGGAGCTACCCTGCAGTACCACGTTGCACAATGATGGTTTCTGTGTCCAGTTGGGAATGGAATTCGATCGGGAATGGCCCACAATTCGAGGTGGTCCCTTAAAGCATGCCTACCGCTTCAATTCAGCGACATTTCGGTGGGGTTACAACGATTATGAGGGTTCGGAGCACACCATCAATTCGCAACGTTTCGCTATGGAATTGCAGATGATGCATATCAAAGGGGATCATATGTATCAGAGTCTGGATGATGCAGCTCGACATGAGGCTCTTCTTTTCGTCAGCTGTTTGTTCGATGTAAATGGCATTAATACTTGAGAGGGTTGCTGCTTTTTGAAACCTTTATGTTGCAGGTAACTCCCAATGATAATCCGTTCCTGAGCCCCATTGTTGATCGGCTTGATTGCATTCAGAAACCTCATGTGTGTCTCAAAGTGGATCCCTTTCCTTTGTCCTGGCTCTTCCAGCCTTTCAAACGGAAGTATTACCATTACAATGGGTCCTTGACGAATCCCCCTTGTACCGAAGGTGTGGACTGGATCATTTTTGCTGATCCATTGAGTATTTCGCGTCGACAGGTTCGTTTCTCTTGGTTGCAATTTGTACAAAAGTTTGAAATGTTTGTATTTGAATTTGTGTATTGTTGGTTAACTACCTTGAATTGGAAGGATAATTATTGGGATATTTATAGGATAATAATGATTCTATTTCTTTAGCTGAAGGCCTTCCGGCAACTCAAAGCTGTTGATGGACCCATGACCTGGAACACTCGACCTGTACAAGAAGTAAACAACCGTCTAATTCAGTATTTCATGTGACCATAATAAAGTTTTTGGTGTCAAATTTCACTTATTTGTATGTCAGTGTCACAAAACGAGATTTGGTTAATAAAAATGCTTCAGATATCAAATCAGCGAATTTTCTACACTCTTTCTACATGATAACGCCCATCGAACGCGTTATCCACGTAAATGTTATATTTCCGCGTTGGTTTTCTAACGCGAATCATCCTCACTCTTCAATGTATCCTTTTGGTCCATGCCGATTTCGCCTGCAACGAAACGCATAAGAAAAGTTCCAAAAGTAAGCTGCGGACCGAAGTTCTCAGCTTGATTTCATGGAAGGTTTGACTTGCAGGTTCGTACCCATCCGGCGAATACGACATCCGCCCAAATTTGTTCATTGATAAGGATAATCTCCTCGGGAAGACTTCCAGAGATCACAAGAAAGAGTTCTCGTATGGCAGTGGGCCCAACGGTAAGTGAAACCCACAAAATGGGGATGTTTGCATTAATTGAAGTACTTCAGGTCCTTCGCATTGGGCCAAATGGTTCCCGAAATGTGGTGGCAAGCACCAATCGCCCGTAAATGTGGATATCCCATCCCTGAAACCCACAGTCCTACCTGAATTGAAATGGGAGAATTATGACGAATTGCCCGATAAGATGACCCTATCCAATACCCACAATACCCGTAAAGTGAACACTTAGTGTGATTGCGTTGAACACCATAACGATGTAATTGTTGTTTAAGTGCAATTGGATATTGCTTACAAGTTTGATAAGAACCCTATCATTCATGGTGGACCCTTGCAAAAACAATATGCATTCAAATCCTTGCATTTTCACTGGTCGAATTCGGACCATAAAGGGGCTGAGCATACAGTAAACAAGAAGACCTTCCCTATGGAAATGCACGTGGTTCATTATCGGGTTGATATGAATTTCTCACATGCTGTATCCCAAGATAAAGGACTATGTGTGGTTGCCTATATTTTCGAGGTTATTTATATTTGATTTTTTAAAAAGTCTTTTATTCATGCAGTTTGATTACAGATAAGTAACGATAAATGTAACGACGCTATTACAAATATATTATCAGTTGCTGATATGGCCTCCCTTGAAAAAGATACCCCGATTGAGTTAAATAACAGATTCCGCTTGGATTCTCTTGTTGATAAGGTTGCTACTGATTATGTAACATATCCTGGATCTTTGACGACCCCACCGTGCCATGAAAGTGTTGTCTGGATAATTAGCCCGTATACAATAACAATTGCAAAGAAACAAATCGAGAAATTCAGGTCAATTTCAAATGCAGCTAATAGCTTTGGAGATAATTATCGGCCCATTCAGCCGCTACATGAACGAATGATTTCCTTTGTTAAATCTAAATAATACACTACGTAACTCCTATAATTTAATGTATCTATTTATTTATTATTGTTGATAGCCTATAAGAAACCTTAATAAAATGAAAATGTATCATTGGTTGCATACAATGAACCCCATGAACTTGAATTAAATAATATTAACCTAGCTTTCTCCTCATTCAATCTCTGCTGATGTGTAATGTTTTCCTTGCTAAGAAGATAGAATCACAGAAGATATCAACATTTCTTGATAAATTTGTTTAAAAATGGCTGGTGCAAGTGGAGTACGACTTTCATTCTCACCGGATAAGAAGCATAGCGACTTTGAAAGGTTGGTTTTGAGTATTACGAACAACATATGGTTCCAATTTACAATTTACTTTCATTCTTAAAATATTTATGAGATTCTGATGGGTAATTATTTCAGATGGGTGTGCATATATCCAGCTTACATCAACAAAAAGAAAACTCTGCAGGAAGGTCGGAGAATAACAAAGGAGAAATGCATTGAGAATCCAACACATCAAGAGATTCGAGATGTACTTGTAGCTGCTGAATTGAAAGTTGGAGTAGAAAATAAGCTCTATCCCAGGGAGCCTAGCAAGGAGCTGCTGCATAGGGGACGAATTCGTGTACAACTACGAAATGACGACGGCACATTGTACAATAATGCATTCCCAAACAGAGAAAGCATTATGTTACATTTATGTGACATGATACCCAAATTGAAATCACGCCAAGCGCGCCCAGGAGGTGAACAACAAGCCCCAGCTGCCAGTGGCACAAGTGGTAAAGGCAAAGGCAAAAAGGGACGTCGCTAATCACACAACTAATTTAAGTAAATCAGCTAAGCAACAATTTTTCATACACATGTTTATTTCATACAATTTGTGAATAAATAATTGATAAGGTTCTGTTAGGATAAAATTGTATTTGCGTAAAAATCAGTTGCATTCAGGAACAAACCAACAGGAAAGAAATGAATTCCAAATCGTTTTCTAATCAAATATGCTTAAATTAATCCCCCGTTTTCCTTTGATGAAATACACCTTGCGGCCGTTCAGCGGCTGCACGTCGCGATAATTGTCGGGCTCCTGCAGCAATCTTCGCGGCCACAGGCTGCGGAAGGACGTGAGCTGCGGACGGGAAATCTTCAGCACGTTGGGGGAGATGATCCAGGTGACGACTTCATTGCAATCGCCCGTCGTCAGCGAACCCAGGTAGGTGATGTAATTGTAGTGGAAAGGAATCACCAGGTTGTTCATGGAGAAGATCGTCTGCATAGTACGTGGCGCGTTCACGAACTGCATGCCTTCCATCGTCTTCGCCATGATCGAGAACGGATTGCGCATCTTCCGGTTCTCCAAGGTGTTTGGTAACAACTGCAAACAAACTTGGCGTCAGTCAGAGTGCTCAAGGAAATCGAGAGTGCATTTACGTCGACGAAATAGCCCAGAACGGTGATGCCGTGCTTGTCCTCCTTGGCTTCTTCAAATGTGAGGTTGCCACGCGTGAAGACGACATGCATTTCCATCGGATACGATTGTCCATTGAGCGTGTGTTCGCTTCCTTTCCGATTTATTGACGCCCAATGAAAATGAATGCTGTGCAACTTGTAACAGTCTTTCAGTGGGCCACCAGCAATGTATGGCGTCTGCATAAACGTCGACTTGATAACAACTAAAAACAAATCAATTAATTTCCAATTTATCATTTGATTTAGATTACCTGTGTGATTGTCGGAGACCAATTCTTGCGTTAATGGCACCTCGAAGAATCCTCGACCCCAGTAGATGCCATGCTGGTTCAAATTGATTAGGTTCTCGGTCTGCAGGTCAATTGGACTTTGTCGTTTACCCGTGCAGTATAATCCTGGAATTCAAAATCATAGTCAAAGAGTGTACAAAACAAATTTGAGGTACAATGAAGAATAGTTTCATGTCATGCTTGTAGACATGAAAATTACATTCATTTGGTTGCAATCTAGTTAATCTAGTAATCTAGTTAAAAAAACATTGAGAAATTAGCAAATTGAAGATGGAAATTTCTATACCTTTTCGGTCATGTTTTGGTATACTACTTATTATGCTCTCTTCTTCAGCTCTATCACCCATATTTGGTTTCGGCTTCGATTGCGTGGATCTAAATCTGAATGCGAGTTGAAATGCCACTAAATAATTTGTTTTCTGCCATAGAATTCTATTTAGTCCAAAAGTCATTCTTGTATCTGATCATCTTTAATTTGGTTCTAATTGCACACTGTTTGGATTACCAACAAGTTTCTTACATATTCTGGAATTTTCTTTGCTTCGAATTCTGGGTTTTATGGTACCAAACAGTGCGCTAATGCCGAAATGTTGTTAAATTGTACATTATAGAAATAATTTACATTGTCAATGCGACAATTGTGATTGAAATTATGTCAAATTCAGCGAAGATGTTTAATTTAATTTTGACATCTTTTAGAAAGCTTATCAATGATCGAAAATTAAAGACTTTCGAATCTATAAGATGTCTGAAGAAGATTCTTGTGTTTATGTTGTCATTCAATAATTGTAATCAAGTTGTTAACATCGAAGAGAAGTCAGTTATAAAAATGATCACGTTTGTAATGCAAAATAGTATGGAATTGCAGGTAAAATATGAATGTCAAGCATAATTTGATAATGATAGTGATGGCAAGCAACGAGGAGGAATATCGCAATCCATCGGCCAGCTAGCTCGATCAGCATTTCCGGTCATTGCTACGCTATCACAAAATTTTTCGCCGTGGCTAGCAATTACCAATTATCGGGTCATCGTCAACGACCGATGCGGTTGCAATCCACACTGAGGCATTGACAATATCAGCGACGCAAAACAAAACATTCGAGGCTGAATTCCTCCAGCAAAAAATGGCTCACTACGCTTCAAATTTAATTACCATCATAGTTTTCATTGCGTGTAAGTATCACCCATTTTGAAGATGGATCCCGTGAAAAGTTTGAAATCAATGGGGACGTTGACGTTCAATCCGCGCTGATTGCGAATTGGATTTGCCCGTATGGATTTTTCCACGAGTTCGCCAAACTTCTGTTTGTATTTATTTTTAGTGCGGGTCGAATGCGCAGCGAAAATCCCTGGAGCCAGCCGTCCAACGGGAGCTGATTGGTACTGCGAAACTATTTGCGCAGGCGGATGCGGAGGCACAGCACACTTCTCCGAAGAAGTTTGCCATTGCACAATCACCGAGCGCATCGATGGTAAATAAAATTTAAATATTTTCCCATCCGCGACATCATCCCTTTTTATCGCTGCAGATGGCGACATGGAAATGATCCGGAGAGCCGCCAAGGTGATCGGTATGACGATGGAATTCAACGAGGAGCGTCCAGTCCGAGAAGTCGACGAGTCCAAACCGAAAGAGTTGAAATTCCCCCTCGTTGTGCCACCATTAAAGCCGCTTTTCGGTGATTTGAAGTCACGACTCCATCCGCCAGCCGAAACCCCAGAAGGGCCCATCGTGGGCCAGATGGACCCATCCATAATGGAGAGTGAACCCCATCATAATCTGTTCGCTCCGCCGGGAATGTACGGCGGCAGACCTCAAGGTTTCCGTGCGCCTCTACCTGCAGCTCCGATGCTTCCCAGCCATCACAACATTGCACCAGCTCTGACGAAGTCGCTGCTGATGAATGTGCGGGAAAAATTGGATGCGTTGATGCTCCGCACCGAGCAGCATCCGTATCAGCCGGCGGTGACGGCGCATGAGACGGAGTCGATGCGCAACACGCTCAAACAGATCACCCAGGTGAATGTCAATGTGCGTCCGCATGGGACCACCTGGGG
Source organism: Aleochara sp. GC000083 (assembly GCA_030264555.1). NCBI lineage: Eukaryota > Metazoa > Arthropoda > Insecta > Coleoptera > Staphylinidae > Aleochara > Aleochara sp. GC000083. The sequence continues at coordinate 3,911 of JARJDZ010005408.1, read as the reverse complement.
CTACATCTTCAACAATCTGGTCAATCAGTTGGGTGGGTTGTTGCGGCAGGAGGCGCCGAATGCGACGCGCAGCACTGCGGAGGACGATGCGGACGATTCCGCTTCGATGGAGGCGGTTGCTTTGACGTTGGTGGAGACGACATCGACGACGACGTCGAAGAGTGCGGATGGTAAACGAATCAAGCCTGGGGTTTTCAAGAATGTCAAGCAGGTGAAGCCGGCCTTTGAGCTTGGTGGTAAGAAAACTACTTTGAAGTCGAGTAGTACGACTTTTTCGACCACAACGACGACTCCAACGACGACAACGACGACTCCAACAACGACAACGACGACTCCATCGACGACAACGACGTCAGAATCTCCAGGTTTGACAGAAGCTAAGTTTTTACCGGTTGAAGAAGGCGATGATGTCGTTGGTGAAGAAGAGTACGGTATGGACTATGAAGATGATGACCACAAGAAGTAGACGTAGATTTCCTTGGTTTTGATGTAATTTTAAGAGTAAACTGTAACGTTGGTTGAAACCTTTGATGTTCTTCATTTCAAATCCTTATTATCTCTATGTAGATCTTGGAATTCTAAAACAAAAACCTGATTGTAATTCCAATAAGACAAAATAAACATTCTACAAACCTGGATCCTGGATGCAAAACAAACAAATGAAACAGGATAATCCAATCCAGTAGAGATCATCATGATGAGGCAATTAAATTCAACCCCTGGTAGATGCGATTTGTTTGAAACGCAAAAAGTGGAGCAACTTGGAATCGGGGGCCATCATCGAGGGGATATATGGAAGTCAATAACAGGCCTCGCCGCATCCCGCGGGAATAGGGCTGCGAAGATGGAGTCGGGAAGACTGCACGATAACCAACTCCATTCATTCCTTCTGGTTGTTCAACCAGGTAGCTTTACGAACGCCTGAACGTCAGGTCCAGGCAGGCAATTGTTGCGCCGGAATCCTCGCCTATGTTGCCAAAAGTAGATCCCGAACATTCCTCCTTCATCCAGCGCCGGAATTCGCAGCGAATCAAGCCAGGACGAGCGAATGTGTTGCGAATTTCAAAGGCGGCAGCGATAAATATGCGATGATATGTGTGCTCCGTGCTCGAGAGAGTGACTGAAAAGGGGCTGCTGCCAGAGATGAATGTTTCAAAACGTATTGTACTCGACGGCCGAGGCTTCAGTGCTTTGCTTTTCTCGCTTTGGGGTCAGGTAGAAATGCGAACGACTTTGAACAAATCATTCGATAATCCTGCCAGGATCCCTTCTCCCAGTGAAGACGTGCGAATGCTTCCGATTGGCTTTGTTTCTGTCACATTCGAGATTTGCACAAACTGAACAAACAACACTCACAAAAATCCTTAAAAAAACCTGCCATTCTAACCTGAAAATTTCACCCTTTATTTTCACCCCTTAATTATGTCATCATAGGCAACCACTAATGCATCGACCAACGTATGAATGGTTGCATATAATAACATCTATAATTGACATTTTTTTTCCAAATATTTTGCTGGATTTGCAATTTTTGGGGACACCCTATATGTAGAGGAATGGCACTAAAAGACCACTTCTATCATCCTGATTGCATTATCATAGGGCCTCGTGCGTAGCCAATGCATCATGCACTCATCCTGATCCTTTTGCCTTTTCCGGACACGATTTTCAATTCTTTCCACCTGGAGGCGACCGGAAGTGCATGCAGGCTATCCTTCCGGTTGGTCCTCACCTGCTGGTGGGCGCGTAAATATATGCATGATTCTCATACATGTGTTACAAGTTGTGCACGAGTTAGCAATCGCCATCGGCGGCGACGTTGGCGGTGGTGGCAGAGGTCCTGAGGGACGATGCGGGAAAAAGTGCTCTCCTTTACGGCACCAGCCGCCATACATAATTCAACGAGGGGCCCCCGCGAAGAACATCGGGCCAAACTGGCGCATCGGGATACGCATACGTTTCGAAGCGATTTCCACTAACTGACATCGACAATAACGCGCAGTTTTCCATGCGAATCGCACCCCGGTTTCCCCTTTCACGTCCGGGGAAAAGGGACCAATTTGCAATTTACATTTTCGACGTTCAAGTCGTCGCTGGGCAAAAAACTAACCATCGTTGACTGGAAGGTCTTATTTGTCGCTTTTGGTGCAGAATTCCTACAGTTTTCCTTGCAGGAAAATCGTACACATGTAGATATCAATGCATTAGTGATTTCATGGATCGTAATATGCGAAAAATTAATTTTTTGCATAAAATTAAAGTTTGTTTACAAAATTAGTACATTGAATGGGCGACAGATGGCGCTACGTGTACTAAATGGTTAATATTTTGGGAAATCATGGAAAATTGCAATTATAATCCAGGAAAATGTATTCCTGAAATAACCTCTTCAATCTTTGCAATGCTTTTGAGGTGTTTTTAATGAGAAATTTTTGTTTGATGTCCCCAAAGCAAAATATTCCAATATCGCGTAATATTTCCTCATGCGTAATATTAAAAAGCCCTTAATTCCGCCACGAAAATGCTTACGCTTTTCTCTCACGACTCATTTACCAAGTTATTCGCATCAACCCCCTCCCTTCCTGAAATTTTCGCGAATGCAGATTCCCCCTTCTTCCCGGATTTTTCCGCGAATACTTAACCACCAACGTCCGGAGTTGTCATCGCAATGAAGACGGAAAACAGGAAGTAAAATATGCAAACCTTTTCCAAGGTGGTAGCAGGAATAATAAGGATTCGGAATCAGGACGTAATATGCGCCTCTGTCGGTGTAATTCGACTCGTTTCGTCGCTGCTTTTACATTTTTTTACAGCCGTAATCTGCTTGTTTTAATCATCCTTTTTACCGGAAGCCGTCCGGAATTGTAAAGGTTTTCCTCGCTGGTTGGCGAAATGAACGCGCTCGCCATCAGCGGCTGTCGTTTTGCTTCCAATGGGGTTTCGGGATGAAGCCGAAGGAAGAAGGGGATGAAGAAGAAGAAGAAGACTTCACTGTTCATCGACGACGAGGCGCGCATTTTATTGAGTCGTTTTCTTCGTTTTAGGGTCGTCGTTGTATTTCCGGTGTATTAATTGCTTTCGCTTTTTTGCGCCTCTCGAGGGATGATGATTATCAACGGTTTTCCGGACCGCGCTTTGCCAATTCCATCAAACAATGCGCGGCATGCTAATTAATTTGTACAAGATGCTTTTGGCATCAAATCAGCATATTTGCAAATGATTTTTGTTGGAAATTAGCGATTAAAAATGTATTGTAAATGAGCTTTCTAGAATATTAGAAGTTTCAATAAATTCCATTTTTATTCGCTCCTTTAACTGCGTATAACTTTTAAACGGATGGACCAATTAAACTAAAGTTAGAACCAAATTGTAGGTCTTGATGAGCACTTTCCAAAAATCTATGGGTTCATGCCCTTTTGGTCATGGGTAGAGCAGAAATCGCCTTCAAAGAAAAAATTTGAAAAAAGTTTGTAGCGAAAAAAACGATATGAAATTCTTAAAATCTCTCGAGTTTTCAAAAATTTTCATATCTTCGTAACTAATGGATGGATTTGGATGATTCAAACGGCATTTATAGTATTTTGCCGAAAAAATAACATTGGTCAAGGTCCCAAAACGCCGCGGAACTCGGAAAAACCCGAACCAGAAAAAGGGGGTCCTCAAAATGCAAAATTTTCGCTTTTTTTCGACTCTTTAACTGCGTATAACTTTTGAACGGTTGGACCGATTAAACTGAACTTGGAACCAAATTGTAGGTTTTGAAGAGGACTTTCCAATTATCTATGGGTTGATGACCTTTTGGTCATGGGGAGATCAGAAATCGTGTTCGAAGAAAAAAATTGAAAAAAAAGTTTGTAGCGATAAAAATGATATGAAATTCTTAAAATCGCTCGAGTTTTCAAAAATTTTCA